>JAECWM010000202.1:1795000-2052101 GCA_018150695.1 Drosophila oshimai | reverse complement strand
GCGGAAGACTCTTCCAGAAGTGTCGCGGAAGACACTTCCAGAAGTGTCGCGGAAGACTCTTCCATAAGTGTCGCGAAAGAATCTTTTAGAAGTGTCGCGGAAGACACTTCCAGAAGTGTCGCGGAAGACTCTTCCAGAAGTGTCGCGGAAGACACTTCCAGAAGAGTCGCGGAAGACTCTTCCAGAAGTGTCGCGGAAGACTCTTCCAGAAGTGTCGCGGAAGACACTTCCAGAGGTGTCGCGGAAGACACTTCCAGAAGTGTCGCGGAAGACTCTTCCAGAAGTGTCGTTGAAGACTCTTCCAGAAGTGTTGCGAAAGACTCTTCCAGAAGTGTTGCGAAAGACTCTTCCAGAAGTGTCGCGGAAGAAACTTCCAGAAGTGTCGCGAAAGACTCTTCCAGAAGTGTTGCGAAAGACTCTTCCAGAAGTGTTGCGAAAGACTCTTCCAGAAGAGTCGCGGAAGACTCTTCCAGAAGTGTCGCGGAAGACTCTTCCAGAAGTGTCGCGGAAGACTCTTCCAGAAGTGTCGCGGAAGACACTTCCAGAGGTGTCGCGGAAGACACTTCCAGAAGTGTCGCGAAAGACTCTTCCAGAAGTGTTGCGAAAGACTGTTCCAGAAGTGTCGCGGAAGACACTTCCAGAAGTGTCGCGGAAAACTCTTCCAGAAGTGTCGCGGCAGACACTTCAAGAAGTGTCGTTGAAGACTCTTCCAGAAGTGTCGCGGAAGACTCTTCCAGAAGTGTCGCGGAAGACTCTTCCAGAAGTGTCGCGGAAGACTCTTCCAGAAGTGTCGCGGAAGACTCTTCCAGAAGTGTCGCGGAAGACTCTTCTAGAAGTGTCGCGGAAGACTCTTCCAGAAGTGTCGCGGAAGACTCTTCCAGAAGTGTAGCGGAAGACTCTTCCAGAAGTGTCGCGGAAGACTCTTCCAGAAGTGTCGCGAAAGACTCCTCCAGAAGTGTCGCGGAAGACTCTTCCAGAAGTGTCGCGGAAGACTCTTCCAGAAGTGTCGCGGAAGACTCTTCCAGAAGTGTCGCGGAAGACACTTCCAAAAGTGTCGCGAAAGACACTTCCAGAAGTGTCGTGGAAGACTTGTGGAAGAATCTTCCAGCAGTCGCGGAAGAATCTTCCAGCAGTCGCGGAGCTAGGTGAGCTATGGGAGCTATGGGAGCTATGGGAGCTATGGGAGCTATGGGAGCAATGGGAGCAATGGGAGCAATGGGAGCAATAGGAGCTATGGGAGCTATGGGAGCTATGGGAGCTAGGTGAGCGCGCGAGTCGCGGAACAGTCTTCCGTGACACTTCTGGAAGAGTCTTCCGCGACACTTCTGGAAGAGTCTTCCGCGACTCGCGCGCGGCTCTTCCGCGACTCTTCCGCGACTCTTCCACGACTCTTCCGCGACACTTCCCCGACACTTCAGCTTCCAGCAGTCGCGGAAGACTCGTGGAAGAATCTTCCAGCAGTCGCGGAAGAATCTTCTAGCAGTCGCGGAAGAATCTTCCAGCAGTCGCGGAAGAATCTTCCAGCAGTCGCGGAAGAATCTTCCAGCAGTCGCGGAAGAATCTTCCAGCAGTCGCGGAAGAATCTTCCAGCAGTCGCGGAAGACTCGCGGAAGACTCTTCCAGAAGTGTCGTGGAAGTCACTTCTGGAAGTGTCGCGGAAGTCACTTCTGGAAGTGTCGCGGAAGTCAGTTCCGGAAGTGTCGCGAAAGTCACTTCTGGAAGTGTCGCGAAAGTCACTTCTGGAAGAATCTTCCGCGATAGTTCTGGAAGAATCTTCCGCGACACTTCTGGAAGAATCTTCCGCGATAGTTCTGGAAGAATCTTCCGCAAATCTTCCGCGCCACTTCTGGAAGAATCTTCCGCGATAGTTCTGGAAGAATCTTCCGCGAATCTTCCGCGACACTTCTGGAAGAATCTTCCGCGAAAGTTGTGGAAGAATCTTCCGCGAATCTTCCGCGACACTTCTGGAAGAATCTTCCGCGATAGTTCTGGAAGAATCTTCCGCGAATCTTCCGCGACACTTTTGGAAGAATCTTCCGCGATAGTTCTGGAAGAATCTTCCGCGAATCTTCCGCGACACTTCTGGAAGAATCTTCCGCGATAGTTCTGGAAGAATCTTCCGCGAATCTTCCGCGACACTTCTGGAAGAATCTTCCGCGAAAGTTGTGGAAGAATCTTCCGCGAATCTTCCGCGACACTTTTGGAAGAATCTTCCGCGATAGTTCTGGAAGAATCTTCCGCGAATCTTCCGCGACACTTTTGGAAGAATCTTCCGCGATAGTTCTGGAAGAATCTTCCGCGAAAGTTGTGGAAGAATCTTCCGCGAATCTTCCGCGACACTTCTGGAAGAATCTTCCGCGATAGTTCTGGAAGAATCTTCCGCGAATCTTCCGCGACACTTTTGGAAGAATCTTCCGCGATAGTTCTGGAAGAATCTTCCGCGAATCTTCCGCGACACTTCTGGAAGAATCTTCCGCGATAGTTCTGGAAGAATCTTCCGCGAATCTTCCGCGACACTTCTGGAAGAATCTTCCGCGAAAGTTGTGGAAGAATCTTCCGCGAATCTTCCGCGACACTTTTGGAAGAATCTTCCGCGATAGTTCTGGAAGAATCTTCCGCGAATCTTCCGCGACACTTTTGGAAGAATCTTCCGCGATAGTTCTGGAAGAATCTTCCGCGAATCTTCCGCGACACTTCTGGAAGAATCTTCCGCGATAGTTCTGGAAGAATCTTCCGCGAATCTTCCGCGACACTTCTGGAAGAATCTTCCGCGATAGTTCTGGAAGAATCTTCCGCGAATCTTCCGCGACACTTCTGGAAGAATCTTCCGCGATAGTTCTGGAAGAATCTTCCGCGAATCTTCCGCGACACTTCTGGAAGAATCTAACGCGATAGTTCTGGAAGAATCTTCCGCAAATCTTCCGCGACACTTCTGGAAGAATCTTCCGCTTTAGTTCTGGAAGAATCTTCCGCGAATCTTCCGCTACACTTCTGGAAGAATCTTCCGCGATAGTTCTGGAAGATTCTTCCGCGAGTCTTCCGCGACTGCTGGAAGAATCTTCCGAGACTGCTGGAAGATTCTTCCGCGACTGCTGGAAGATTCTTCCACGATTGCTGGAAGATTCTTCCGCGACTGCTGGAAGATTCTTCCACGACTGCTGGAAGATTCTTCCGCGACTGCTGAAAGATTCTTCCGCGACTGCTGGAAGATTCTTCCGCGACTGCTGGAAGATTTTTCCGCGATTGCTGGAAGATTCTTCCGCGACTGCTGGAAGATTTTTCCGCGACTGCTGGAAGATTCTTCCGCGACTGCTGGAAGATTCTTCCGCGACTGCTGGAAGATTCTTCCGCGACTGCTGGAAGATTCTTCCGCGATTGCTGGAAGATTCTTCCGCGACTGCTGGAAGATTCTTTCGCGACTGCTGGAAGATTCTTCCGCGACTGCTGGAAGATTCTTCCGCGACTGCTGCAAGATTCTTTCGCGACTGCTGGAAGATTCTTCCGCGATTGCTGGAAGATTCTTCCGCGACTGCTGGAAGATTCGTCCGAGACTGCTGGAAGATTCTTCCGCGACTGCTGGAAGATTCTTCCGCGACTGCTGGAAGATTCTTCCGCGACTGCTGGAAGATTCTTCCGCGACTGCTGGAAGATTCTTCCGCGATTGCTGGAAGATTCTTCCGCGACTGCTGGAAGATTCTTTCGCGACTGCTGGAAGATTCTTCCGCGACTGCTGGAAGATTCTTCCGCGACTGCTGCAAGATTCTTTCGCGACTGCTGGAAGATTCTTCCGCGATTGCTGGAAGATTCTTCCGCGACTGCTGGAAGATTCGTCCGAGACTGCTGGAAGATTCTTCCGCGACTGCTGGAAGATTCTTCCGCGACTGCTGGAAGATTCTTCCGCGACTGCTGGAAGATTCTTCGACGACTGCTGGAAGCTGAAGTGTCGGGGAAGTGTCGCGGAAGAGTCGTTGAAGAGTCGCGGAAGAATCTTTTAGAAGTGTCGGGGAAGACACTTCCAGAAGTGTCGCGGAAGACTCTTCCAGAAGTGTCGCGGAAGACACCTCCAGAAGAGTCGCGGAAGACTCTTCCAGAAGTGTCGCGGAAGACTCTTCCAGAAGTGTCGCGGAAGACACTTCCAGAGGTGTCGCGGAAGACACTTCCAGAAGTGTCGCGGAAAACTCTTCCAGAAGTGTCGCGGCAGACACTTCAAGAAGTGTCGTTGAAGACTCTTCCAGAAGTGTCGCGGAAGACTCTTCTAGAAGTGTCGCGGAAGACTCTTCCAGAAGTGTCGCGGAAGACTCTTCCAGAAGTGTCGCGGAAGACTCTTCCAGAAGTGTCGCGGAAGACTCTTCCAGAAGTGTCGCGGAAGACTCTTCCAGAAGTGTCGCGGAAGACTCTTCCAGAAGTGTCGCGGAAGACTCTTCTAGAAGTGTCGCGGAAGACTCTTCCAGAAGTGTCGCGGAAGACTCTTCCAGAAGTGTAGCGGAAGACTCTTCCAGAAGTGTAGCGGAAGACTCTTCCAGAAGTGTCGCGAAAGACTCCTCCAGAAGTGTCGCGGAAGACTCTTCCAGAAGTGTCGCGGAAGACTCTTTCAGAAGTGTCGCGGAAGACTCTTCCAGAAGTGTCGCGGAAGACACTTCCAAAAGTGTCGCGAAAGACAGTTCCAGAAGTGTCGTGGAAGACTCTTCCAGAAGTGTAGCGGAAGACTCTTCCAGAAGTGTCGCGAAAGACTCCTCCAGAAGTGTCGCGGAAGACTCTTCCAGAAGTGTCGCGGAAGACTCTTTCAGAAGTGTCGCGGAAGACTCTTCCAGAAGTGTCGCGGAAGACACTTCCAAAAGTGTCGCGAAAGACACTTCCAGAAGTGTCGTGGAAGACTCGTGGAAGAATCTTCCAGCAGTCGCGGAAGAATCTTCCAGCAGTCGCGGAAGAATCTTCCAGCAGTCGCGGAGCTAGGTGAGCTAGGTGAGCTGTGGGAGCTATGGGAGCTATGGGAGCTATGGGAGCAATGGGAGCAATGGGAGCAATGGGAGCAATGGGAGCTATGGGAGCTATGGAAGCTATGGGAGCTAGGTGAGCGCGCGAGTCGCGGAACAGTCTTCCGTGACACTTCTGGAAGAGTCTTCCGCGACACTTCTGAAAGTGTCTTACGCGACACTTCTGGAAGAGTCTTTCGCGACACTTCTGGAAGAGTATTTCGCGACACTTCTGGAAGAGTCTTCCGCGACACTTCTGGAAGAGTCTTCCGCGACACTTCTGGAAGAGTCTTCCGCGACACTTCTGGAAGAGTCTTCCGCGACTCGCGCGGCTCTTCCGCGACTCTTCCGCGACTCTTCCACGACTCTTCCGCGACACTTCCCCGACACTTCAGCTTCCAGCAGTCGCGGAAGACTCGTGGAAGAATCTTCCAGCAGTCGCGGAAGAATCTTCTAGCAGTCGCGGAAGAATCTTCCAGCAGTCGCGGAAGAATCTTCCAGCAGTCGCGGAAGAATCTTCCAGCAGTCGCGGAAGAATCTTCCAGCAGTCGCGGAAGAATCTTCCAGCAGTCGCGGAAGACTCCCGGAAGACTCTTCCAGAAGTGTCGTGGAAGTCACTTCTGGAAGTGTCGCGGAAGTCACTTCTGGAAGTGTCGCGGAAGTCAGTTCCGGAAGTGTCGCGAAAGTCACTTCTGGAAGTGTCGCGAAAGTCACTTCTGGAAGAATCTTCCGCGATAGTTCTGGAAGAATCTTCCGCGACACTTCTGGAAGAATCTTCCGCGATAGTTCTGGAAGAATCTTCCGCAAATCTTCCGCGCCACTTCTGGAAGAATCTTCCGCGAATCTTCCGCGACACTTCTGGAAGAATCTTCCGCGATAGTTCTGGAAGAATCTTCCGCGAATCTTCCGCGACACTTTTGGAAGAATCTTCCGCGATAGTTCTGGAAGAATCTTCCGCGAATCTTCCGCGACACTTCTGGAAGAATCTTCCGCGATAGTTCTGGAAGAATCTTCCGCGAATCTTCCGCGACACTTCTGGAAGAATCTTCCGCGAAAGTTCTGGAAGAATCTTCCGCGAATCTTCCGCGACACTTCTGGAAGAATCTTCCGCGATAGTTCTGGAAGAATCTTCCGCGAATCTTCCGCGACACTTTTGGAAGAATCTTCCGCGATAGTTCTGGAAGAATCTTCCGCGAATCTTCCGCGACACTTCTGGAAGAATCTTCCGCGATAGTTCTGGAAGAATCTTCCGCGAATCTTCCGCGACACTTCTGGAAGAATCTTCCGCGAATCTTCCGCGACACTTCTGGAAGAATCTTCCGCGATAGTTCTGGAAGAATCTTCCGCGAATCTTCCGCGACACTTCTGGAAGAATCTAACGCGATAGTTCTGGAAGAATCTTCCGCAAATCTTCCGCGACACTTCTGGAAGAATCTTCCGCTTTAGTTCTGGAAGAATCTTCCGCGAATCTTCCGCTACACTTCTGGAAGAATCTTCCGCGATAGTTCTGGAAGATTCTTCCGCGAGTCTTCCGCGACTGCTGGAAGAATCTTCCGAGACTGCTGGAAGATTCTTCCGCGACTGCTGGAAGATTCTTCCACGATTGCTGGAAGATTCTTCCGCGACTGCTGGAAGATTCTTCCACGACTGCTGGAAGATTCTTCCGCGACTGCTGAAAGATTCTTCCGCGACTGCTGGAAGATTCTTCCGCGACTGCTGGAAGATTTTTCCGCGATTGCTGGAAGATTCTTCCGCGACTGCTGGAAGATTCTTCCGCGACTGCTGGAAGATTCTTCCGCGACTGCTGGAAGATTCTTCCGCGACTGCTGGAAGATTCTTCCGCGACTGCTGGAAGATTCTTCCGCGATTGCTGGAAGATTCTTCCGCGACTGCTGGAAGATTCTTTCGCGACTGCTGGAAGATTCTTCCGCGACTGCTGGAAGATTCTTCCGCGACTGCTGCAAGATTCTTTCGCGACTGCTGGAAGATTCTTCCGCGATTGCTGGAAGATTCTTCCGCGACTGCTGGAAGATTCGTCCGAGACTGCTGGAAGATTCTTCCGCGACTGCTGGAAGATTCTTCCGCGACTGCTGGAAGATTCTTCCGCGACTGCTGGAAGATTCTTCCGCGACTGCTGGAAGATTCTTCCGCGATTGCTGGAAGATTCTTCCGCGACTGCTGGAAGATTCTTTCGCGACTGCTGGAAGATTCTTCCGCGACTGCTGGAAGATTCTTCCGCGACTGCTGCAAGATTCTTTCGCGACTGCTGGAAGATTCTTCCGCGATTGCTGGAAGATTCTTCCGCGACTGCTGGAAGATTCGTCCGAGACTGCTGGAAGATTCTTCCGCGACTGCTGGAAGATTCTTCCGCGACTGCTGGAAGATTCTTCCGCGACTGCTGGAAGATTCTTCGACGACTGCTGGAAGCTGAAGTGTCGGGGAAGTGTCGCGGAAGAGTCGTTGAAGAGTCGCGGAAGAATCTTTTAGAAGTGTCGCGGAAGACACTTCCAGAAGTGTCGCGGAAGACTCTTCCAGAAGTGTCGCGGAAGACACCTCCAGAAGAGTCGCGGAAGACTCTTCCAGAAGTGTCGCGGAAGACTCTTCCAGAAGTGTCGCGGAAGACACTTCCAGAGGTGTCGCGGAAGACACTTCCAGAAGTGTCGCGGAAAACTCTTCCAGAAGTGTCGCGGCAGACACTTCAAGAAGTGTCGTTGAAGACTCTTCCAGAAGTGTCGCGGAAGACTCTTCTAGAAGTGTCGCGGAAGACTCTTCCAGAAGTGTCGCGGAAGACTCTTCCAGAAGTGTCGCGGAAGACTCTTCCAGAAGTGTCGCGGAAGACTCTTCCAGAAGTGTCGCGGAAGACTCTTCCAGAAGTGTCGCGGAAGACTCTTCCAGAAGTGTCACGGAAGACTCTTCTAGAAGTGTCGCGGAAGACTCTTCCAGAAGTGTCGCGGAAGACTCTTCCAGAAGTGTAGCGGAAGACTCTTCCAGAAGTGTAGCGGAAGACTCTTCCAGAAGTGTCGCGAAAGACTCCTCCAGAAGTGTCGCGGAAGACTCTTCCAGAAGTGTCGCGGAAGACTCTTTCAGAAGTGTCGCGGAAGACTCTTCCAGAAGTGTCGCGGAAGACACTTCCAAAAGTGTCGCGAAAGACAGTTCCAGAAGTGTCGTGGAAGACTCTTCCAGAAGTGTAGCGGAAGACTCTTCCAGAAGTGTCGCGAAAGACTCCTCCAGAAGTGTCGCGGAAGACTCTTCCAGAAGTGTCGCGGAAGACTCTTTCAGAAGTGTCGCGGAAGACTCTTCCAGAAGTGTCGCGGAAGACACTTCCAAAAGTGTCGCGAAAGACACTTCCAGAAGTGTCGTGGAAGACTCGTGGAAGAATCTTCCAGCAGTCGCGGAAGAATCTTCCAGCAGTCGCGGAAGAATCTTCCAGCAGTCGCGGAGCTAGGTGAGCTAGGTGAGCTGTGGGAGCTATGGGAGCTATGGGAGCTATGGGAGCAATGGGAGCAATGGGAGCAATGGGAGCAATGGGAGCTATGGGAGCTATGGAAGCTATGGGAGCTAGGTGAGCGCGCGAGTCGCGGAACAGTCTTCCGTGACACTTCTGGAAGAGTCTTCCGCGACACTTCTGAAAGTGTCTTACGCGACACTTCTGGAAGAGTCTTTCGCGACACTTCTGGAAGAGTATTTCGCGACACTTCTGGAAGAGTCTTCCGCGACACTTCTGGAAGAGTCTTCCGCGACACTTCTGGAAGAGTCTTCCGCGACACTTCTGGAAGAGTCTTCCGCGACTCGCGCGCGGCTCTTCCGCGACTCTTCCGCGACTCTTCCACGACTCTTCCGCGACACTTCCCCGACACTTCAGCTTCCAGCAGTCGCGGAAGACTCGTGGAAGAATCTTCCAGCAGTCGCGGAAGAATCTTCTAGCAGTCGCGGAAGAATCTTCCAGCAGTCGCGGAAGAATCTTCCAGCAGTCGCGGAAGAATCTTCCAGCAGTCGCGGAAGAATCTTCCAGCAGTCGCGGAAGAATCTTCCAGCAGTCGCGGAAGACTCGCGGAAGACTCTTCCAGAAGTGTCGTGGAAGTCACTTCTGGAAGTGTCGCGGAAGTCACTTCTGGAAGTGTCGCGGAAGTCAGTTCCGGAAGTGTCGCGAAAGTCACTTCTGGAAGTGTCGCGAAAGTCACTTCTGGAAGAATCTTCCGCGATAGTTCTGGAAGAATCTTCCGCGACACTTCTGGAAGAATCTTCCGCGATAGTTCTGGAAGAATCTTCCGCAAATCTTCCGCGCCACTTCTGGAAGAATCTTCCGCGAATCTTCCGCGACACTTCTGGAAGAATCTTCCGCGAAAGCTGTGGAAGAATCTTCCGCGAATCTTCCGCGACACTTCTGGAAGAATCTTCCGCGATAGTTCTGGAAGAATCTTCCGCAGAACTATCGCGGAAGATTCTTCCAGAAGTGGCGGAAGATTTGCGGAAGATTCTTCCAGAACTATCGCGGAAGATTCTTCCAGAAGTGTCGCGAAAGATTCGCGGAAGATTCTTCCAGAACTATCGCGGAAGATTCTTCCAGAAGTGACTTTCGCGACACTTCCAGAAGTGACTTTCGCGACACTTCCAGAACTGACTTCCGCGACACTTCCAGAAGTGACTTCCGCGACACTTCCAGAAGTGACTTCCACGACACTTCTGGAAGAGTCTTCCGCGAGTCTTCCGCAAGTCTTCCACGACTGCTGGATAAGTCTTCCGCGAGTCTTCCGCGACTGCTGGAAGATTCTTCCGCGATTGCTGGAAGATTCTTCCGCGACTGCTGGAAGATTCTTCCGCGACTGCTGGAAGATTCTTCCGCGACTGCTGGAAGATTCTTTCGCGACTGCTGGAAGATTCTTCCGCGACTGCTGGAAGATTCTTCCGCGACTGCTGCAAGATTCTTCCGCGACTGCTGGAAGATTCTTCGACGACTGCTGGAAGCTGAAGTGTCGGGGAAGTGTCGCGGAAGAGTCGTGGAAGAGTCGCGGAAGAGTCATCCAGAAGTGTCGCGGAAGACTCATCCAGAAGTGTCGCGGAAGACTCTTCCAGAAGTGTCGCGGAAGACTCTTCCAGAAGTGTCGCGGAAGAGTCGCGGAAGACTTTTCCATAAGTGTCGCGGAAGACTCTTCCAGAAGTGTCGCGGAAGAGCCGCGCGCGAGTCGCGGAAGAGCCGCGCGTGAGTCGCGGAAGAGTCTTCCGTGACACTTCTGGAAGAGTCTTCCGCGACACTTCTGGAAGTGTCTTACGCGACACTTCTGGAAGAGTCTTCAACGACACTTCTGGAAGAGTCTTCGCACTTCTGGAAGGTGTCTCGCGACACTTCTGGAAGAGTCTTCCGCGACACTTCTGGAAGAGTCTTCCGCGACACTTCTGGATGACTCTTCCGCGACTCTGTCGCGACGACTCTTCCGCGACACTTCCCGGACACTTCAGCTTCCAGCAGTCGTCGAAGAAGAATCTTCCAGCAGTCGCGGAAGAATCTTCCAGCAGTCGCGGAAGAATCTTCCAGCAGTCGCGGAAGAATCTTCCAGCAGTCGCGGAAGAATCTTCCAGAAGTGTCGCGGAAGAATCTTCCAGCAGTGTCGCGGAAGAATCTTGCAGCAGTCGCGGAAGAATCTTCCAGCAGTCGCGGAAGAATCTTCCAGCAGTCGCGGAAGAATCTGGAAGTGTCTTCCGGAAGAATCGCAGAAGACTCTTCCAGAAGTGTCGCGGAAGACTCTTCCAGAAGTGTCGCGCAAGTCTCTTCCAGAAGTGTCGCGGAAGACTCTTCCAGAAGTGTCGCGGAAGACTCTTCCAAAAGTGTCGCGGAAGGCTCTTCCAGAAGAGTGGCAGAAGACTCTTCCAGAAGAATCACAGAAGACTCTTCCAGAAGTGTCGCGGAAGAATCTTTCAGAAGTGTCGCGGAAGAGTCGCGTTAGAGTCGCGAAAGAGTCGCGGAAGAGTCGCTGAAGAGTCGCGGAAGAGTCGTGGAAGAGTCGCGGAAGAGTCGCGGAAGAGTCGCGGAAGAGTCGCGGAAGACTCGTGGAAGACTCGTGGAAGAGTCGCTGCCGAACACGTTCAGTCCGACCACGCATCGCTCTTTGGACAATTGTTGTTGTCTCTCGCTGAATCGCGAGTAAGGGCAAGCTCGAATTCTTCAAAAGAAGATGGCCCACATACATAGGTTCTTTACTTCCTAACTCAATGATAACAAAGTAAAAATTTAAACCGCGAATTCTTCAGAAGAGGATGGCCCACATAGGGATGCATAATATTCAATATCGGGCTCATACTGGAATGCTAGACGCAGGAATGTATGAGATATGAATGCTCGATTTACCTTTTGTCGTTGTTGGTCATTTGCATCTGTAGACTGTGAAACGGCGTGATTGTCGTTGCTGTAATCTTCTTCCTTCATTGCGTTCAGCTCGTGTATCTTTTGGCTCTTCTTGAAGCAATTGCGCCATTTCTACACGTGTATCATTATTTCGTTGATGATTCGAGAATTTCTTGAATTGCGGGTCAAATTGGCCCCTTTCTTTTTTGTTGGCATTGCTCACTTTTTGATAATATTTTGCCGCACACGAAAGTCAGAGCATCCTGTATATATTCTTGATAAAAACTCAATAATAACACAGGAACAATGAAACGGCGAATTCTTCAGAAGAGGATGGCCCACATAGGGATGAAAAGTAGATGTTGGCCGATTCTCAGACCTACTCAATACGCTCACAAAATTTCATGAGAATCGGTCAATCCGTTTCGGAGGAGTTCTTTGTCTTACACTGGAAACGAGAATTTTATATATTAGATTTAGAAAATGTTGCTGAAGTCTATAAGCTTGTTTAAATGCTTTAAACTGAAGGTCAAATAGACCATCGTCCTTTAAATTTAAACTTTAAACATATTCTTCCTTACTAAAAGTATTTTTTTTTTAAGTTCTCTATCATTTTTGTATATTCTGAAATACAATTCTGAACTTTCCCATCCGGAGCTAATGAAAACTAACCTAATATACCCCGTTGCCTCACCTTAATATCATTTAAGGCTCTTGTCATCTGAATACCTTCCTCCATTTTAAGAAGTTGAGCATCCTTTTGGAACCAGTTGCGGCGCTTACTGACTTACTCACGCTGCTGTGGGCTCTACCAACTGGCTTTGGAGGATGAGGATGTGGACGAGTCTTAGTGGTTATGACACAGGACTAGCTCCTTCTTCCTTTTGTGTCTCCGGCTGCCACTTGTAGCTGTCACTCAGCGGTTAATTCGAGCGATTTTATTTACATTTCGCAAAGTCTATGGCACCGGAAAGGAGCAACAACGAGTTTCAAGGGAAGCGGAGTCAAGGCCCAAGTCAGATAAAGCGTTTTTACTTGTTAAGGAAATTAGTGGCATATCCTGACAAGGCGCACATCATCCTCGGAGATTCCTATTCTGGATTCTGTCCTAATCGTAGTCTCCTCCCCATATAATACATATATCCCCACCCCTGGACTGTGTGTGTGTTTTTGCCTCCCTTGCTGATTTAATTCATTTGTTGTCTTTGCTGCCAGTCTATTGTCTGCCCCTCGCTGTTGGTTTTTTATGGTTGAAATTAAAGTAACATTTTCGTGGTGGTTGATATTATGTGCCGATGTGAGTAAAAGCCTTAATCCCAAGCCATCCCCCTCCTAAGGACCAAGTACAGTTGTGTGAATGTGTTTTATGGTGTATTAATCAAGCGTTTGGATGCTAAAAACTATACTTTGTATGTAAATTGAGATTTTATTATAAATAATATTTTACTGTCAAGTTTAACAAAAATAATCTTCAAATAAAATAAAGAAATGGTTTAAGGTCACCAAAATTAAATTTCAAAAGTCACACAAACTTGAATTTTGATTGCATAAATGATATTACAATTTTGTAACTTGGCATTCGATAAAAAATTGTACGTAATATATAAATCCCATAATTTTAATAAACATTTTGGAAATATTTAAATTTATTAATCTATTATTTAACTTTACAGAAAAACATTTGAGATAACACTATAGATCACTCTATAGAATATGCGATCTAATAACAAATTAAATGTCCATCAAAGGATTCTCCTAAAATATGCTGCTTTTTTGTAGACAACATCCCCGCAATTTACATGTGCATATGTGTCTCTGGGTTTTGGTTCCGCGAAGTAGATATTATGCTTTCCCAGGGTGGCTGTGCATTCCCAGTTTTCCCACACTTTTCCGGAGATTCTCAGGATCAGGGCACAAGTGTAAGGGCTCCCCTGGGCCATAGACCTTGTGCTCCGGGTCCACCTCTTGTTGGTGGTCATTTCGGGCACAAAACGCGTTTAAATGTCAAAACACTTGTGAACCTTTTTTCGGGGCGGGGCTCGGGTCGAAGTTGAGCTGGGAGTTGAAGTTGAAATGGGTGAGTGAAAGTTGCCCTTGGCCCATGTGTGTTGTGTGTTGCACGTTGTTGTGTTTTGTGTGTGTTCGGCTGGTAATTTGCTTTGATTTACTTACATGAGCGCAGGTCGTGCCACGTGACCGCAAAGTTTACATTAAATTATCGGAGCTCCTTGTGGAAATGATTACACAAGTTTCGCGAAAGGAAAACATAAGGAGTGGGGGTAATGAAATTGGAATGTTCTCTCTGGGTTAAAAATGAATTCCAAATTAATGAGGTTTTGGGATAGCAGTTAAAAAGAAACATTTACTACTTAACTCATCAAAATGTATGGTATGAGTAAAGGGTATCTATAACACAGGCCGACAAAATTTCAACAACTTCATGTTGACTAAATGACGGTAGCCAATTCTTATAGGATTTTCGCCGTAGAATCCGATTCTGACCTTGAAAATATCCGATTGGCTCTAGTTTTCGAGCAACATGAGGTTAAAGGTGCCAAAAACTGCTTTTTTTACACTTTTTGAACAGCTATAAATGGAAAAAGCGATGAAAGAAAATGGCCTATATAGGATTAAAAGAAAGCTTAGACATTACTCTTTAATATCCAACATCAAAAAAGTGGAAGTATTCAAGATATACTTTTTTACAAATTAGGAAATATTTTGCCTTTGATTTCATACAGTATATTCACATTACCCCAATCTCCCCTACACATAAACTGTTCCCAGTTGCTTAAATTATCATGTATCCGTTTTTTTGATATTGGATATTAAAGAGTAATGTCTAAGCTTTCTTTTAATCCTATCAGCATCATTGGAGCTGTATTTGCTATAAAATTATATAACTTATATATATTTTTAACTTCCAGTGCCAGAAGTTCGAATTTAAAACCGCATCCGAATCAATTTTAAAGACACTTGCTATACGATGTCGCCCGGGAGCCGCGATATCGCCCTAATTACACGGCATCTCCATCGGATTAGGCCAACTCGCCTGGGAAATCGACAGCTTGGAACTCGACGCCTAGCCTCGGGGGCTCAAAAGCGCTAAAAGCCAGAGCACATGGTCTGAATTATTGACAGATTAGAACAGGATTGTCTGCCAGTCAATCATTATCATTTGGGCTCCTCAGAAATCCAACTTCAAATGGCGTTGGAGATGTGGAGTGGGAGATATTCAAACCTGGAGGAGGAGGAGTGGCAGCTGCCAAATGATTTGAATAACAATAAAGATCAGCTTTTGTCTGCCGGCTGTATTTTGTAATTTATGCATTGATTTCCGCAGACACCCCCTCGCAGTAATAATCATTTTGAAATTACATAAAAAGGAGACTCGCTTATCGCGGTGTATTTTCCTCATCGGCCCGCCCGTTGCGCAGATTGTAAAAATTTTTTAAAATTTCCTAAAGGAAATCCCGGAAAATCATGACTAAGCCCCTCGAACAGCACTCAAAAATATGTTGCTAAAAAGTGTAATATGCGTCGCAGCTTTTGGATAGGGAAAAAAAAGTACTATGTATATGTGACCCCCTGCTAGGACTCCCCCTCTTGAAAACCCCCTCTTCAGAAATCGTTTACAAGCCATTGAGAAGCCGCCGATGTATCAATAATATTTGCCCACCAAGTTCAAAGGTGGTGAAAGTTGTTTTAAAATATATTGCACACAGATGGGTGAGGAGGGTGGCTCAGTGCTCAGCCAAGAATAATGTTTGACTTAATTTCTTTTATGGCTCAATATAACCATTATTCGCACTACTTGGGCATAATCAGCAAATTTAAATTCAATTCGCCTGCCTTGAAGTTACGGCCTTTAAAAGCGTTCACTTTATGGCCATTCGAGTGTCAAATGCAGTCAGATTTCCATCTTTACCCACTCCTCAAAACAAACTGCGGTTTCACTTTCTTCTTAACGATTTCATTTGAGAGCTCTGTGCGACAATTTATCATATTTAAAATGTCATAATCTGTGGGAGGTTGGTAAAATTTTATATGATTTACTAGACAGCTAACGATGGCAGGTTATTTCCTGAAAAATACACTACATTCTTATTTTATCCCTGTTGTTATACAAAAACATAAAGGCAACATACACAACAAATGGGGCAGGGCCATAGCGAGCTTAAAACACACATGTATGGGAAAACACTAAAAAGGGTATAACAAGCCATAATCAAGAACGCAAGAAATCCATACAAAACACATCAAGCAATATTATTAAAATGTAGCAAACAGAAATAAAAATTCAAACAAGCAAACATCACGGGCCACCAGTTAAGTCGAAAACAAAACATATAGATGGTAAACACAGATGATGTGTTAAAAGCAGTAACAAAGTATAACAAAAAGTGTCAAATAGTCAAGCGCGTCATTTATTTAAAAAAGGTAAATACATAGTGGGCAACGATAAAATGTCAGCAAAAAAGGGAAAAAAAAGACAAATACAACAAAAACCATAACAAACCAAAAACAAAAAACAAAATCGCGATTTGGAAAAAGGGGTCCAAAGAGTCCAAGCGTATTCATGGTCCTTTACTGTTGCCGCGCAGCCATCATCAAGAAGTCACAAGGCATTGTTAAAAATTGTCTATTAGTGCCAGTCGGGTCCAGTCGAAATGGTGGAGTAGCAAAAATAACACAAGGCACCAGGAAATAGATACAAAAAGCACCTAATGTTTGGCTTTAAATATACTTTAAACTATTTTTAAAAATTATGCATATATGAAATTAAAAATTAAATCCATTGACCTAACCTTGAAACTGTTTAAGAATTGTAAAGATATTAAAGTTAGTTTGATTAATATTCAACGAACAAATAATATTTAAATTTTTTTAGCTTTAGCTTTAAGATTATTTTAATACTTTTCTTCAATGTTGCCTAGTTTCAATTCCTCATCAAATACGTTAGTCTGTCAGACTCAATGTAGCTTTGATTTCGTTTGCACAGCTCAGACAGCATTCTAAACGCGTTAAAAATCACAAGGATACACAAGTACACATATGAGCACACATATTGGATGCTTTTTATTTGGTTTTGTCGAGAAATTCGAAATAAGAGCAGCACTCGACGGGCGACAACAATGCAAAACAATTCAATTTATGAAATATTTTTCCCCGAACCCTTGCTCTTCTCGGTGTCTTTGTCTATGTGCGAATGTCATGACGGGAATTACATCTCATACGCAATTGGGATTCCCTGGCATGGCCAAGATTTATTGTCAGCTTGACGATTAACAAAGGTGGACCCGGGATGTGACCCCGAACTCACCCCTTTCGCACTGAACGGAGCAACAATTTAATAAACAGACTAACAACAATGGCATCGCCCATTTTGGGTGCCTTTTCAGGACAAACGAAATGAAATTGTTTGGCTTGTAGGCATTTTTTATTGTTTGTATCCCGAGTCCTCCTGCATTATGTGCCCATCCATTGAACCGAGGTCCTGTCAGCGCATAACTTTCCCGGGGCAATAAAATCTATTCAATTGTTGTCAGCTTCCAGGCGACTGCCTCCCAACGAGATCCTTCCGATCAGATCGCGTGAGGATAGATAGGACACAGGGCCAAACATTCCACTCAGGATTATGAATATGAATGACTATGGGGAGGTGTTGGGTCCACAATTAAATGCGTCACCGCTGGATGACCTCATGGATTTAGGATTTTTTGTTAGCCAAACCAATGATGAGGAAACATTTTAAAAAAAAACAGCTTGCTTGACAAGAGGAAAAATACGCATCAGAAAATAACTTGACATTTGAATGAGGTGTACCAAAAGCTCAGAAACTTTAATTTTAAATAAATGGAATAAACTTGTGACATACAAATTAAAATGTTTTATCGTAACAAAGTGTTACAAGAAATTTTCCAAAAAAAATTATTATTAAATGTACTGTTAATTTAGTATATTAAATATTTATTAAAAATCCGAAAAAACAAAACCTGAAAAAACACAAAAAGAAATTTGCTTTGCATAACAAAAAAATATGTATTAATTAGAAATAAAACTTGGCTTTTTGTAGACAATTAATTATTATTAACTTTTTATTTCCGATACGAAGAGTAAGCAAATACTGTAAACGATCAAACTTTCGTCGCCGTCGCCGTCCGTCCGTACAAACGTCGAGATCTCGGGAACTATAAGAGCTAGAACCACCAAATTTGGGCACAGACTCAAAACAAAGCGCAGATCAAGTTTGTTTCAAAACTTGACCACGCCCCTTACCGCCCACAAACCGCGAAAACGGGGCCCTCATTTTTATGCAATCGTTACGGTTTAAAAAAATATAATGATATGTGCACGTCTTACTACACTCCGAACCATTTTGTGCCTAATAAATAATAAAGAAGTTATAAAACATTTTGCTATGCCTTATACATATGTAGTTAATGTAGCCCCATAGGTGGCGACTCTATCGTTTTTTTCGTTTTGTTTTTTAGCCCCATAGGTGGCGACTCTATCGTTTTTTTCTTTTTGTTTTTTAAAAAGGAAAATGAGTATCGCAAATCTTATAGTCGGGAACCCCGACTATAGCGTTCTTTCTTGTTATTTATACAAAACAGTATTAATTTATCGAGAAAAAACTATTTATTCCTAGATAGTTTTTTGTATTTACATATTTTAAGTACACAGAACTATGTTCAACTGTCAAGGAAATTACTAACCGCATTTTATTGAATAAATTTCCTTTCATTCCGTTGCTCGTTTTCCATTAATTAATTCTCGCAGAGATAAGCGAACAATCCAATTAAAACTGGCACCGCACGCAAAACTTTTGACTTTCAATTAATAACAATTTGACGCCTGAGCAGCTTCTTCCCTGGAATCAGGATACTCCCCAACCACTTACCCCATCCACAGCCTAACATTATTATGAAGATAAAAGAAGGCGCTGATCCAAAAAAAAAAAAAAAAAAAGCGAGAGAGACATTTCCGTCTGACAGGCACACGTCAGATCCTGGCGAGGCGTAAATTAATCTCGATCCTGGCAGCGAGTGGCGAAAAAATTATTAATGAGGCGCATGTGTGAGTGGGAAAAATTCTTAATCAGAGCAAAAAATGGGACCCAAGAAATAGTGGAAAAACAAGAAGTTACGCAACAGGACGAGCGACCCTCATTAACGGGAAATTAGTTTTGCTCTGATTTCTGTCATCTCGGGATCTGGGTCTCTCGTCTGTCGTCCTGTGAACAAAGGACCCAGTCCAGTTCAGGGGTGATTAAAAGCGGAAATGAGGCAAACAGCCAGTCGGTCTCCTGGTCGCTGACACTTTTGCGATTAGCGCAAATCAAAGGAGAGAAAGCGATTCCTAGGTGTCGCAATTGCATCAAATTAGTCGGCCAGAAGGGGAGTGGACTGACTGGCATCCAGCAGGACAACAATGGACCTGAGGATTAAGTTCTGGACGCATTTCATTTGAATTAATTTGCGGCACTCAAGTGCCACACATAAATCCTCTTCCTTCTCTGAAGAGCATTATGTAAATGTGAACTCTTGTCCTGTTTTGGTGCGAGTTTTTTTTTGATGGTTCTTTGCTGGTCTTGTAATATAGCTGTATGCACTCAGGAAAAAAAGAGTTTAAGAATATAATCATGAAACCATTTTTAAATTAATTAAATTAAAAAAAGTGTAAAATATTATATTTCATCTTAAAAAAAATGTCTCATGCACATAAAACATTCTATTTATTATGAATAATTTTTCACTCATTTTGAAAATAATAAAATATTAATAAACACACAATTTTGATTTCAGTAGAATTTTATTTAAGGTCTTATAAATTTAACAGGAATTTTTTTTTTGAGTGCCCTAAAGGAAGAGTGTATTGTGCGGACACCTTTTGAGTGCACTTAATTATGCGTGAATCTTGCAGGCAATTTTTCTGAATTTTCCCAACGATTCTGCCTTATTTTACACCAAACTTAGCGCAATTATTCCCACTCTTTGTACTCCTGTCAGCGGCAGGTACAGTCTGACCTCGGACATCGGTACAGTTGAGCCCGCTGCCACAGACCCCAATTACACGATGGAGTGTGCTCTATATAGAGTTTCATTCGCATTTTTCAATTACCAATCTTCGGCTCAGTTTTCTTTGCTATCCTCTCCACTTGGCATTGTTTGTCCTGGCCGTTGTGTTTGGTTTATTGATATGTTGTCGTTGCGGTCCTCTGGGGAAAATGGCCTGCCAGGACGAGTTTCGGGTTTTCATCTCTCTCCATCGAACGAACCGAACATCCCGCACTTCCCCAATAATTTGTTTAATGGCAGCGTAAAAAATTAGACCATATTGAATGTCAATTGTTTGATTTTTTGATTAAGGTTCGGTTTCCCATCTTTGGTGGCTGATTGTTTGCTCTCAGCATTGATTAAATATTGAAAGAGTAAAGTAGCGTAACTTGAGGCTCTCCTGATCTAGTTACCCCCTGCAGGATGCAGGATGTACAGGATGTAAGTGGAGAGTTTTCAACTGGGCTTTATAATATTTTTTAATAACAATCCTGGATAGGTGGGCCAGCTGTGGCGGCTTTGCATCATCCAGTGGTATCATTAATCAAAACTCTTTTTTTTTTTACGGCCCAAAGGACATTAGCATAACGAGGCAGAAAAAAAAAAAAATTTGAGGGGGAAAAGAAAGCAAAGTCGTGTCAATTTACGCGCCAGTTCCAAAAAGGGAAAACCTCAGAAAAGCTAAAGAAAACACTTTGCACAGGGCTTAAAAATTGCAAACGGATATGGTTTTTCCCAGGGAGTCACTCAGTCACACATGTGCCCTGGTTCCCAGCCCAACTATTTAGCGGCAAAACATCATTAATTTTTACAATCGCTGAGTCTAAATTTTGATGCTGATGCTGATGACATCAACGCCCAAATCATTTCTGTCACGCCAGGACACTTTCACCCACTGAAGCTGAATCTAATTCTGAATCCTCCCCGCCATTGTTGTCGTCGCGACATTTGCAATTTTATAAATTCGCACAGGAAGTTGACTGGAACATATGTCGCGCGGAGTTTTTTACGAAGTTCGTAAGTGTCTTCAAGGGCCCGTTACTTTTGACGTGTTACTGATTGGCGCCAATGGCAGTTAGTTGAGGGGTGAAGAACAGTGTTGCCGAAAACATTTCTGAAAGTAGCCAAAAATAAGTTTACAAATTGACAAGATTAACTTATTCTTATACTTCTTTTTAACTACATCATTAAATGATTTAAAGCAAACCATGTTTTATTTTCTTATAGCAAACATTTTATTTGTTCTTGTCCTATCAAATGGTCATTGAAAATATCACTCATAATTTTATACGATTTTTTTTTCAAAGTAAACATGCCTCCATTAAAATTTCTGGTATTATCAAACCTTAGTATAGTAATAACATATAAATTTTAAAAATTTTATTTCACAATAACACTGAAACAATTAATTAAAAATAAATACATTTAAATATGTTTAAAGCAAAAATATCTTTAAAAAAGTCAAGTTCGCAGTCACTGGCCAAAGAATTACTTCCTTCTGGCTGCAAAATCATTCCCGCTAAATGAATGCAAATTTTTATTTAAACATTTCGCTAAATGGCAACGAGCTGTCAATATGTTTGTACGTATCTTCATTGTGTCATGAGAAAATAAGGAAGAGGGGTTGAGATGTTGTTGGGTCCATGAGTGCTAGTGACAGCTTGAAAAATGGCAAGTTGAGGCAAATTTGATTTGCAGTTCGTGTTAACACTGATTCGCATCGAATGAGTCAAGTTGAGGTGGGGCGAAAAGTATCTGACGGATACTCTGCGTATCTTTTTGCGTCTAGGCGCAACTGTACCGTTTAAGGCTCATGAATACTTTGATTAGCCTGGGGCCAAACCAAGAGTCCCTCAATGACCAGCAATGTCCTTTTAACCCCTCTAAATTGAAACAGGACCAACAGGACCTAACGAGCGTAAAATGCGTTTTGAAGTTTGGCAGCATCATCGTGTTCATAGCAACGCAACCTTCAACCCTTTAGCCTCCGTGTTGGCCAATTAACAGACCGTTGACCACTTGACCAGCCGGAGAAAGTGTTTTCCCCGTTTTACCAACCCAACCCAACCCAACCCTCCGACTAATTGAAAGTCATTGTGTGTGTTTTGGTGTGAATGAATGGAATTTAAAGTCCACTGCGTGGCACATTTGTCGCATGAGCTTGCAACCTCAAACAGGTTGACCAGCTGCCCGGATTGGACTTCCCCGTGGCTCACAATTTCCACCATTGCTGTCAAATTTGACAAATGACTGGTCAAGCGGGTCTCAGCGGTTTGTCCTGTCCAATTGTCTCGCATGAGTGGGCAATTTCTGGCCTTGTTTCAATTGCGTGCTCATTGCACACAAGTTAAACAGTTGTCCACTGCCAAACGTCCTTCCACCAACCTCATTCCATTTTTTGGGGAATTACAATTTTATGTAACCATTCGACATTTTTTACATTACCCTTTTATGTAACCATTTTTTTAAATGTAGAACATTTACTTGCCATTTTTGAACAGTTTAAAAATTTTCGTAAACAACATAAGTTGTATTGCAATCCTATTTAATTTAACAAAGTTAAACTTGTTTTTACACCTATAGATTAAACCATTTTGCTTTAAAAATATATTTAAACTATGTATATCTGAAAACATATTCTTTAAAAAGAAATTTGAAATATTTTATGTTTGCAGATGATATCATAATAAATATTTTCCACAAGTACAAATTATTAAGAGAGAATAATTTCAAGACACGGTCATAATTTATTTGAAAATTAAAGCTCTATAAATATAAATGTAAACACTGACTTTTATATTACACAAGTGCTCATTTCAATCTTTTTTAAAATTTATTTAATTTAATTTATTTATTGTCCTAGAGCAAAAAATTTTATTTTAATATAACGCTCATGTTTCTTTGTTAAACAAATATTAAGGACTAACACCAAATTTTTTTGTAAATGTTTAATACAAAATTTTATGAAAATTTCTAAATTGTTCACCGCTTTCTGGTCTCACTTTCTAAATTTCAATCTTCCAGGGGTTATCCGCGCTTATTATTTTGAATATCGCGATGGATGTCAAGCCTGTCACAACCTTATCATTACCGCCTTAATCTAACCTAATAACTGAGTGAAATTGAAACAGCTTAACCCTTATAAACAAGTCACAGCTGTCAGGGCCTTAACCCCGCCACGTCACCCCTTTTCCACCATAAATCAACGCGTCAAATGGAAAAGCGAGAGATTCCCTGTGAAAAATTACGAAATATGAACGCGGATGCAAAGTGTGTTCCCCCCCACCCTTTTGGATATGGAATCCGGGAGAAGGGGTTGCCAAGTCAAACCGCACGGGTGAAGGGAGGCAGGATTCTGGAGGCAGGATTCGGAATTGGTTCGGGGACTTGCAAGCGTCCAACATCAATCAAAATACGCGACGAGCGTCGACTTCGTTTCGACGATCTGATGATGATGCGATTTGCACTAACGATGCAATCCCAATTCCTATAACTTCCCTCCAGGTCACACTCCCCCATGTAATCCACACATGTGTGACAAGAAGTCATTTGAAATTGGTTGAAATTTAAAGTAGTTTGCCGCTCGTACACGCGTCCCGGTTGGAACCCTTTGGGATTGGGATTTCCTCGTCGCCGCCTCGTCGAGTCCTTTGAATAATGATGATGATGTCGTCGCGGGCTTTTCATCCGCATTTTTGGGAAAATTTGCATGTGAAAATCGGACGGGAGAGAGCGCGGAATTTGGCATGTGGAATGCGCCATGTAATTTACACGTCTGACAAAGTATCAATGCCAAAACCGATGACACGGGAACCCCTTCTCCGATCCCCTTTTCCCGATATGGGAACGCCGTCGTCATTGTGGCACACACACATGCATACATATGACACAAATCGTCGCAAATCGTTTTTTACAGCACAACAAAGAGTTGATACACTAGGGAGAAATTAATGATAAAAACTATATTTTCATTATACAAGAATACTAAAAATAAATTGCTTTATAATTCGAGAAACCAATAAATAAAATAATAATAAACACAAGAAATATTTTCGTTTAAAAAAATTAATTTAAAAATCTCAGAAAAAATTTATGTTGTTGTAGCTATTAATATTTAATATAAATTTTAGGATGATATTGTATGGTCCCTTTCTGCTTTCCAGTCACTCATAAAACGTCAATTCAAACCCCAGACAAGTTTTTAGAATGCATAATAAAACTGAATCCAACACAAAAAATCACATAAAAAAATTTATACTTTTAAAAAAAAATATTTTAAAGTCTAAAACTGAATTTTTTGTAATGCTTAACCACACCCTTAGCACCCTTACCCCATCCCATTGTAATGTGTGCGTTTTCACGCCGTCCTGTGGGCGGGGTGCAAAAAATATCCCGCGGCGCTTTCGCTACACATCCTCACAACAATGTGTGAAAGTTTTTTTCTGTCTCGCAGCCCTTGGTGGGCACCCCGAAAAAATACAAAAAAAAAAAAAACGAAGCTCCGCATGTGTCAGCCACAGGCTCAAGGGTTCTCCAACCCCCTAGGAACCCCCATTGGGGGGTTGTGTCTGCGACTCTTTAGTAGTTTTTAATGTTGTTTTGCTCCCTAAGGCATCTGCACTTTGTCCTTTCCTCCTAAGGCATTTTGTACTCTTCTTCAAAATTAATTTTAACCACAGAAATTGCAACATTTCGATGATTAATGATTTGTTTGGGTGTCACACGCGATCGAAGGGGCAGCTGCGTATCCCCCTCTCAAAAAGCGAAATTTGATATGTTGGTTTTTTATTGGATCCAAATTGAGATTATTCATTTCGCTGTTAACATGATTCATTAATAATTTTTATGACCGCTTGTCAGCAAACGCAGCAAGGAGTGAAAGTCAAGATGAAGGCCTAAAAAATCAATCTGAAAGGTACAGTTGTGCTTAAAGCATCTCGTTCAGGGGTGGAGTGAGTAAAAAGTGGACAGGGGCATGCAAATGGCGCACGGGCTTTCTTCTTTCATCATTCCCAATTTACCGGGACTAGAGCAGCCCATTCAAGCCAATCGAAGCAGAAATGCCTCAAATCATGTGCCACACATGACAAACAGGGCCAATGTCAGTTAACGTTTACCCAGTACCAGATAAAGCTACAAGCCCCCATCCTCCTGAGCAAACCCTTTAATGAAACTCCAGTGCGGTTGCCGAAGAAACCAGCAAAGGACAACAAATAAAAAAAGAATGAGCTTTACACTTTTAATGTTGAGAATGGGTGATACCCATTAATCAGATTTGTGTTTTAAAGAAACGGAGAGAAAGAGATAAGTATTTTTTTTTATAAATTACTTAATAGTTTGACCTTTGAGCAACCTTTATCCTCAAACTCTAAACTCATCACAGCATTTTAATAAAAGTAAATAAAATTGGAAACTATATTGTGTAAATCGGTTTCAAACATCTTGAATTCTCCCCAAAAAAAAATATATTTGTCACAATCAATAATTGTTGACTACCTTTTGTTAAAAAATATTTCAAATTTAACTCTTCGGTAAAAGTAAATGAAAGCTCGAGAAAAACTATTTTAAAAACATAAGACAATTTTATTTAATTTAAAAATAGAATCGAAGTGCAAGAGTCATATATACCTCTTAGCAAAAAGAATCCATGGACTCTGAAAAAACCAAATTTGGCAAACTTTAAAGCAAACAATGCGAGAGGCAAAAGGGGCAGCAGATATCAGTCAATCCATCCATTCATCCTACCCCCGGGCCATCGACTCCCAAATGCGTTTGACAAAATGACATCCCAGCGTGGACCGGAAACAGGACCAGAACCAGGAGCAGGATCTGGAACCCCGAGATGAATCAGACCCATTGAGCCGTGGCTGGTGTTTGGCGACCGGCGACCGTCGACTGCGTGCTTCACGCTTTATTGGTTCCATTTCGCATGTGAAGAGCAGTGTCCTCCATCCCCTTAGTTGTCCTCCTCCATCTGGGCTAATTTGCAAATAATATGCATGTGTGTGTGTGTGTGTTTCGGCGAGTGCGTGTCCATGGCATGTAAATTTTCCAAAGAAAGGGACGAAGAAAAAAGGGGTTCCCCTTTTGGTGGTTTTTTCCGCCATCAAAATTGGAAATTAGATTTACAAAAATCCTTTCAGTCTCTGCGTTTCTTTTATTTCCGTATTTACTTTGGCAAATTAAGGTCGCAATTTTGCGCATTTCATTCCGTGTTTGCCTATTGGCCTTACCTTTGAAGATTCCGCTTGCAGCTCACGTGTCCACGACGTTGACTCAATTCCAATCCACTCGAGTCTTCAAGTCCTTTCTCCAGTTTTGCGGGCTCTTAAGTCGAACGGTAAACATGTTGCCAAATTTTATTTGTTGTGCAAATCTTTGATTTTTCAAGCGGTTTATCTCTAGTCGCTCTTATCGTGATGCCACTGACAAAACAGCCTCAGCCCCTTTAGCCCCTTCTTTTTATTTATATGCTGGACTGCTTTTGGGAAATCTTTAAGTGCTGAGGTTTGCACTGGAAAATATTTTGATATTGGCAAGTTTTTAGGTTCAAAGTATTTTATAATTTATAATTGGGAAAATGTGCAGATAAAAAAAATATTTTGACTCACATAACAAAAAAAAATCCACATTTGATTTATTTTTATTAAAGATTGTTTTAGCAAGAAAATAACGTTATCACTTATCACTTGAACAGAAAATATAAAAATATTCAGGACTTATAAATTTACAAAAATTCAAATAAGATTAAGTGGCTTTCCTTTTTAGCTAACTTTATATTTAATTTTGGTATAAGAATTAAAGACAATTTTCTTACCATACATTTTCTCCCCGTGCATGGTCATAGAAAAACTTATTTATCTTGTAAAAAATTCAATTGGATTGAATGCCTGGCATAGCTGCCACAAAAGTGTGTCCACTTCTGACAGGAACGGAAACTTTTCCATTATGCAAATGGCAGCTCGCGATAAGAATTCCAGCAGGTAAGACTCAGGCCAACAATTGATTATGATTATGATTGAGCGGTGCGCAAAAGTCAATAACAATAACATTATGCAGATGCAGATACAGATACAGTTCCTGTCGCAGACCAACAAAGGCTGTTGGAACAATGAACCAGGACCAGGAAGGGAAGTCCCCCGGCCAAGTCAAAGAAGTGAGCACTTAAAATTAATGGAAATGTGTAGCCAACGTCACACACAAATAAAATTTAAATAAAAACCCCGCGATGCTCAAGTGTCCCCCCTCTCCACACTCTTTGTCGAAGCGTAAAATATTATGTCATTATCAAAAAAGGAACGCAATAAATTCTCTGGCCGCTCCTTAGTCAAATTTCAGTGCAGCAGGCAGGAAGGAAGGGAATCCTGAATTTACAATTAGCTTTGGACAGAGTCCTCGAGGTCGTCATGGTGTGTGGAAATTGATAAAGCTGCTGCTATTCAGCGAGTGTCCTGTGGCGCCTGCCTTTGTGCAGTTTTTTTCTTTGGTTATTCCACCTCGCAGGTCACTGACGAGTGCCACTCAAAGGCAGGAACACAATCGAAAGTGCACTCAAAGAATTAATGTCACTGATTTAAAAATCTATCATGAATATTGTAAATATAATTAACAACCAAATTTCAAGTACATAAAGTACCTACTCTAAATAAAAAAAGTTTAAAAAACCCTAGTTTTACAAAATGTATTATAATTAAAGAAAAACAGATCTGTGTTGTTGAAGTAAAACTAAATAATTCAGTATTTTTGACTCGTTATAAATTTATTGAAATAATATTTATTTCTAGTTTGTTATCGCTTCCTAGAAAATAATTTAAATCACTTAGAACTAAAAATAAATATCTGTGCAAAAACTTGTTTAAGAAAGCAGTCATTAAAATGTGTGCTGGTCATTAAATGTGTTCCCATAATTTAAAACGCCTTTTTTCCGTATAATCAGCTTTTTTTAACCGAAGAATATCTCAATTTTAGTGTTACTTTATTCGAGTGTAAGACAGGACCACCGCGGTGTTTTTATCTAAAGTAATCTGAAATAAGGCATGCGTCGCGTCTCAGGATTCTAATTACGAGCAGGACACCTCGGAGCGGGATATTCAAAAGTGCTGTGAATGACATCCGTTGCCGGTTGCCTTGGTTGCCCTTTTGGCCAGCGTCCCATATCCTGGCAACCCGCATTCCGCGCCCTTGAAGGAGTCTCCGAGTCATTAAGCTGCTGTAATTGCCGGGTGTAGGCCAAGTTATCGGACCCGGACCCACTGGCTCAATAACCATAAATATGGAGTGCGAGAAACTAACCCAAACCCCCTGCAGTTTTTATTGCCTGCGACTTTCACTTGATTTGGTTGTGTCAAAAAGTTTTTGGGCCACTCAATCGGGGATTGTTTATGGTTTGTGCCACAATATTCCACCCACCGCTGGCCGCTCATTTCCGCAGCTCTTTTGGGAAGGAAATGACATTTTTCTACGGCAACAATTCGCCAACTGACATATATCACCTCGAATGTGGCCCAACGTTCCACATATCCGCCTTTGGTTTTTCCCCTCGACTGGCCCTTCAAATCCTTGGGATAAGTCGATTATGTGCGGAAATGAAAACCCATAAAAATCCTTTCCTACGGTGATTAGTTAACATATTTTTATTTTTCGTCGTCGTCGTCGGGCGCCAGTCGAAGGATATTCAAGTGGATAAAGGGGAAACTGAGGACAAGGGAAACAATTATTTATGAGAAATATTATTTATTATTTATTGTTGTTGTATGTTCCCTTTGTGAGTGTCCTTTTGGAATTGCCTCGAAACTGAGGTTGAGGTCCATTAAACTTTCCCTGCTCGGTCATTTATGAGCTATGCATATGAAAAGAGGGTCTTGGGTTTTTAGATTGGTTTGTTAACGTCCTCAGCACATATTCATAAGTGTGTTTATTTAGTGGTAAGAGAATAAGGAGGTGGAAATGCTTGAAAAGATTTTTAAAGAAATATTAAAATCTCTCGCGCAAGTTTTGTATTTTCCTTAACTCAAGTTTGATTTTCAAAGAGACTAATTTAATTAAAGCGCCAAAAAAAACCTCATTATGCATTCGCCATTAAAAACAAATTTATCCAATTTATTTTTCAAGTGGGAAACTCCAGGGGAAAATGAAAATTTTCCGCCACCAATTTTGGGCAATTTACCGAACCAAAAATGGAATAATTTAAAAATTGGGCAAGTCAGAAAAAAAAAGTATATCAATTACCGCGCAATTTGCATAACTTGGCAGCGGACAAATTGGCTACCAAAAAAAAAAAAAAGAAAAGATGTGGAAAATGCAACCGCATCCTGACATCGCTGACAAATAATGGGAATCAATCAAAGGACCCTTACCTTGCCCCAAATCAAAATTCAATTTCTGCAAAAGGATCTCAGTCTCACCATTAAAATCAAAATTCGCAAATGATGCGGATAATCAAGTGAGCTGTGGAAACTGCAAGTTTCCCAGGCAGCAGATCGTCCTTTCTGATGGGTTAATTCGCCCAACCGCCGTCCGCTGGTGACAATTGAAAAATAGCCGCTGCCAAAACATGTTTGCAAACATGTAACCCCCTCCTGGTTTTTCCCATTTTCCGTTGTTGTGGCTGGCGAACCGTATCAATAAATCCATTTAAAATTGCGTGCAGGCCGCGTGTGCTCGTCCTGGATTTTGGAGTGGAGTGTTTTGTCATTCGGGTCGCATAATGCAATGGGAATTATGGCTGCTTAGGGCTCTGCACACACTCACTGTATATGATATTGAAAATAAATTGGCAGCGACAGCAAAACAAAAGCGCCAAAAAGACGTCACCAATTGACATCGATCCCTGGTTTTTTGTTGTCTAGCTAATACCAGCAACCCTCGATTTAAAATGCAAAATCCAAAATCAAAGTAAATCAATTTCAGCTGCAAAAGCACGTTCACTACCCCTCCACTTAATTCAGCCAATAAATCAAATTGCGAATTTTTACTTGGAGAGAATTTTATGCGCATATGGGAAGAACCAGAGGATTTTTGAACAGGATGCAGGACACCGCCTGCTCCGCCATTTATTGTAATTTGTGCGAAATCCTTCAAATCCTGCACATTTATCAAGAATATGCGCCCATAAATCAGATCACATGCGTGCAGATGAGGTGGTGTATCCAAAATTCTCGGGGGGTGTGGCTCTTATCCCCCGGAACTTAATGTTTTAAAATGGCCCATAAAATCATCATCGCCAGCTATGAAAACTTCTCCATGGCCGCGTCTAATTTGCACATTTTCACTATTTTCTCAAAATTTTCCAGCTTTCCCTTTCCGTTTGCCACTGTTCTCGATTTTTTAATGTGGTTATTTATGCGGCCTGTTTATGATTTTATGTTCTTTCTATGCTAAATAGATCGCCAACTCTAGGTAACGTCATTTATCATCCCGAATGACTCGGGGGCGTGGCTGAGAATTTTCAGTGGGAAACCAAATCACTTGAAGATAATTATGAATTATTATCTTATAGAGCAAACCGATCCAGATTATGGGGAAAATTAACAGTTGCAATTGAGAGAAAACTCACACATGATTTGGCAATTAAGTGCTTATGAGTTTTGAATTTATAATGCATAATTTGGGGGTTATATATTATATATATTAAAGGATTTAAGGTCCTTTTTAACAATCCTTTTTATTTAAATACACATATTAAAGTAGCTGAACGAATTTCGGATAAGATTTTATTAAGTTAGATGATGGAACCTCTTAAATTTATTTAAATTTAAACATACTGCAGTGACTGCAGTGGTTTTTGTGAGCAATTTAAATTTTCCAAGTGAACTTGTGGCTAATTTGCTTTTAATCTTTGAAGTATCTGCAAAACTTTCACCAAAAAAGAAATGTCAATGGAAACTTTATCCAAACGACAACTTCTTCTGCCTTACAACCCATACTGCTGCCTTTTTGGAAAAAAAATGCTTTCAATTATTTAGGGAAAATGCAAACGTTCGACTGTAGATGGGACATTACACATTACATTCATAGATATATATTTAGATAAGTATTTACGACTCGCCCGTCATGTTGTCAATAACAATTTGGCAATGACACATACGCAGGCACCCGAATATCCTGCCAACCTCCAAGGACAACCCCTTCGGGTTTTCAGATTTTTAGCAGACCAGCTCGAGACGACGCAACAAATCGCTGCAAATTACATTCATAAAATTTTATCACCCAATATCGGAAATGGATTCCTTGTTGTCCGGACGAGCCAGACAGACTAATGGCCATCGTCTGACCCGACAAAGGAATCAGCAGCTCCAAGGATCAGGACAACATCTGCGTGAAAGTCGAGGGAATTTCTGGGATTAGGGAGGTCCTGGAAAAAGGGGTGAAGTCTCTGGATGGCCATAAGCACTCATAATTTCATTATTATAGAGTGCCAAGTGTATGGAAATGGGCCATTTGTGTGACCATTTTCAGTTGATGGAATTTTAAGGTGCCGTGACAAATGCAAAGAACTGTGAACTGCAAACTGCTCCTAATTACTCCAAGTAACTGGGCTAATTTTCTCGGAAATTCATCATTGCCAAGGCGATGATATATTTGGCCAGCGGATGAAAATTCTCCAGGGCCAAGGGACCACATTCAATCATGCCAACTGTTGCCATCACTCAGGCTCAATCAGTCCGAGTTTCCCGGGGAAACGGAAGGGTAAGTAATAAATGAAAATGAGGTCTTCGGATTACATAACGCCAGAACGCCCTTTCCATGTCCACATTTTTGGTCACTCTGGGTCAGCAGGATGGGATTATATGGGGACTAACCGCAGAAGGGTCTCTGAAGATGGGACGTGTGTGACCGCAAAACGGCTTTTAGGGCTGCCCACAGATTGGTCCTGGGCCCTGGGCAACCAGTTGATTACTGGGCTGCGGATTAATCAGCCATGGAATCGTCATCCATCCTCTTGACTTGCACATTTCATTTGCTAATCAAGTTGGTCTAGGGGAGTATCCTTTTAATTGTTAGGAAAAGTCCAGGGCGGAGAATAAGTCCAAGTCTGCTACACTTGAAGGACTTCTGCAAATTACAACTTTCAATCATTGTCATTTTGCTCAACAAAGAAAAACACAAAGAAATCTATCAAAAACATAACCAGTAAGTACTTGTTAACACAACTCAACCCCTGATTTTTACAGGGTATTAAAAGTGTGTCTTAGATGTTTATTGTTATTAAAATAATTTATTTTATATTGGAAATAAAGTCATTTAAAATCAGAAAATTGCAATTTTAGATGTTTGTTTAAATGTTTTAAATTGAATAGTCTTTATTTTAAGCACAAAGTTTTTTGTTGAAGATAAATAATCTTATTTGCACATTTTTAAAAAAGATTATAAATTTATTAAAAGAAGTTCTCTTCTCACTAAAGGGTATCAAATGTTCTACTTAAATTAATTTCTCATGCTACCCCTCAACCATAAATTATAAAAATCTGCAACATAAATCAAGGATGAAAGGACCACAAGGAGTCGCATATTGGCAGCATATAAACTTTTCACTTTTCAATATTTGCTCGGACAACATCTTTTGTCTGGCTTTAACTACATACGACTGTGTGGATTTATGTGTTTGATTTGTTTGACATATTGAAGTGGTCAAGCATGAATCACCCGGTGGGAGGGAGGAAGTTACCAAAGTGAGGTGGCGTGTCCGGCCCCGGAAAAGTGGTTCAAAGTTAATTGATTAACGACACGAACAGTTGAAAAGTAGGACATTTTGACAGGGGGAAAAGAAGCCGTAGGAAAAACTGTTTATCTGTCGACACACATAACCGAGAGATTTTGTACAATTTCCACAGTGATTTGTGGCCATTGTCCGGGCCAAATTGTCCAGCATTGTGGTCCGCAAAATCTCATGCGGAGAGTTTGAGACATTCTCTTTGTTGCAAATTGATTGGAATTCTACGAGTCCAGTACCTGGTTCTCATCTAAGGCTTCCCTGGTCAAGCCTTTGGTTATTATATATATCGGGGGTGGATTTCCTTCATATTTTCCCACCCTCTGCGCTGTCATTCAACTATCCACTTATACTTATTAATGCTTTTAATAAGCGACATGACATGCTGCAAATGTCAAACCTCGACTGTCATTCAAATGTATCCACACTGCCCTCCACTTCCTCATTTTCCGGGCACAGGATGCGCTTGATTACTTGACATCTCGCCTGGTGTATCCATGTATTAATGAAGGAAATAAATTTAATTTTGGCAATTAATGCCTGGCCTGGTCCACTGGGGGTCCTTGGTGAAAGTCCTGGGCATCAGATGTCAGCACTTTACTCCTCACAATCTCGGGGTTTATGTTTATCATTATTGACTCGTGAATAGTTTCCCCAGCATTTCGTAATCAAATATCGTATGTAGCTGCTCCTTTCACTTTCTCCGCCAGTAAATTTTCGCAAATTGCAATAAAAGCGAAGGAAAATGGAGTGGGGGAATAACGACTTTCCCCGAGGGTGGACGTTGCTTAGTCATCATCCTCATCATTCGAGTTCCCATCATCGTGCCGATGATTGTCGTCATTGGTCCGCCATTGTCTTGGCCCCGGGCGGCTTATTGGATTCCTCGAGTGATACTTTAAGGCTCTTTGCAAGACACTCTCGAGGAGTTCTCTTCCTCTAGCAGCTGTCCAGGGTCACTCCTCTGTAAAGTCCTTGAGTTTACAGAAGGTGCACTAAGCACAATGCCCAAAAAATTTTAGCTACTTTTTAAATCAATTTTAAATTGATTAAAAATGACTCATTAAACAAAACAGTGCATACCTACCTTAAAATTTTATGATAGTTGATTTGATATATCGTGGTAATAACTTAAACAGATTTTAAAGCAAAATAGGTACACATGTAAGTCTTGCAAAAAAATATCGTTAAGTTCTACATAAATAACATGAATTGTTTTAAATTTCAAAAATAAAAAAATTATATAACCAAACATATTTGTACTTTAAATTGAAAATTTAAGTACACTTAAGAAACAATCCGAGTATCTAATCAAGTTGGTTCATCTCTAAAAATTTGTTTTCTTTGGTTTACAAAAAATCCCTTGACATTCCAAAAAAGTATTTTAAATCAAAAACATATTGAATTGATAGCAAAAAAATAAATGATTCAAAAACCATTTTCCTCGGTGTGAACAATGAAAAGTGGCACAAAAGTTGCCCAACTAAGGCGTTCATTGTTCCAGGGCCACTTCAAAGGACTCAAAACCTGTTAGACCAGCTCTCTTGTCTTTTTAAGGACACGAGGTGTGAAATTCCCTACCCCTAACACACTCACTCCCAATTAGCGAATCAAAGAGGAAAGGAACCTCAAAGGGAAGCGCTGGAAAGTCTGTTAATAACCTGATTAGAGATTAGCAGGAAGCTTGCGGCAGTGAGGCTTAATTAAATGCTACCTGGGAAAAAGAGAAATGCCACATGTGAAAGTGAAGCCACACAAAGGAGCAACAATTTCCATTCTGCTCGTCGCGGTTTACGCACTCATCCTCTTTTCTGGTTTCGCTGCTTTTCCAGCTTTTCCTTGCCCCGCGGCCAAAAGGATAATGTTTCACTGGTCCCTGGTCCTTGGCCCTTGGTTTTGGTCATCGCATCGCTCGTATCCATTACACTCGACTGGCGATGACCAGGGAATCCAAGGGGTGGCCAGCGATTAGTTGAGTCCATCAATGGCACATCAAACTGTCCAACAATAACAACAATGGAACCATTCAATCAGCGCGCATAAAAACATAAAGAGATTTTAATTTTTTGATTATGTGTGTGTGTGTGTGCGTGTCCGGCTTTTCCCTTGGGTGGAAAAACTCTCCTTTGTGGAAATCGTTAATCAATGAACTCCATGCGTGCCGAGAAGGGTCTTTCCCTCGGTCAGTCGATTTCAGATCATTTGTGCTTTTTTAGCATAGTAAAAAAATCAACATCGATGAGTAGTTGGCCGGAAAAACCAAGTTGATTAAATTTCAATGTTGATGTCGTGCCAGGACTCCAGAAACTGGACCCTTCTTCCTGGTCTTCCCTTTTAATGCGGCGTAATTTCGATTTAAGTAATTTCCTTCTTTAGCATTCGTGCATGGCCTGTGATATTGTGATATGGTATTGGCTCTGGCGGAGCAAACCGATAATTGGAGTCAATCAAGGGAATGGAAATGGCGTGAGTGGAAAACGGACTTGATTAGTAACAGTTCACTGGGAATAGTCCTCAAATGGGGTTTCTTGCAATTAGGGAACTTGGACCTTAGACCTAGCTCTCGAAATGGTTCAACAGGGGAATACCTTAATTATGTAAGTCAGACTTGAGTAATAGTTGAAGTCGGATTTTATATTTAAATGTACAGGAAATACATTTTATTAAGTCAAGTTTGCAGTAGTAGCTAAGTGTTTTTATAAACTAAACATTTCTTTAAAATTTGAAACACTTCATTATGATTTTATTTATGATTTAAATTTAAGTGATGTCATCTTAAACCATACAGATTGGTTTTGTCTTTACCTTATATGTACTCCAAAAAACCAATCTATCTTTCAGTTTCAAGAACCCTAAATAACTCAAATGATTTTCCTTATCGAAAGTCTCCTTATTGTTATACCCTACCCTCGATTTCTTGTTCCTTACTGGTCCTCCTCCTTCCGCTCAATTAAACATTTGAATGCAATTTGGAGAATCCTCCTCGCGGGTTTTCTTCTTTTTTCCTAACAACAAAAGACAAATCATTCCTATTAATTCCGCACTCGTGGAATGTTTCATTACCAGTTACAACCAGCACTTTCGGATACTCCATATGTGCCTCCTTTTGTGGAGATGGATCTGGAGATGGAGATGGAGGTTGGGTGCTCTGCTTACTTTTAATTTGCCTGCCCTGCCTTATTACGTTCATTCATATGCAAATCGCTGGACTGTAACACAAGCACAACAACAAAGCCGTGAAGAGGGAAAAGTCACTGGAGATGGAAAACGAAATGGAAAGGGAAAATTCGATGGAAAGAGGTTTGCTCTCATTGTTCGGCTTTCGCTCTGAGCGATTAAAAGAAAACTTTGGCAGGCACTCAAAAAAAATAAGGAAATTAAGGTTAGCTTTTTTAGTAAAAAAATCAATTTGATAAAAAAACAGGTTAAGGAATATGATTTGCCTAAGAAATTCTATTTATTCTATTTTAAAATTTTATTTATTCAAACGAAATACAAAAATAAGTCTCTGATTAACGAATTTAACAAAATGTAAATGAACTTGAAGTTTCGGCTTAAGAAATTATTGGGTCTTCAATGTTTTGAATTTAATATAGTTTTGAAATTTAAAATATTAACCCTCTTGCAACCTAAAATATTTAAAAAAAAATTTTTAAGTGCATTCTTAACATGTGAGGCTGAATCGAAGAGCGTCTTAAAGGAGGCTGCGGAGCAGAGGATTTTCACCTCGTAACCCAAAAATGAGCCAGGGTTGGTGTTTGATGTATTCGCCGTCTCCCACCCCTGTGCAAGCCCATTGAAAACGCTTTATGGGGTTGGTGCGGACTGTCTGACTGTACCTTCATCCTGTTGTAGTTGTACCCCATATCCCATATCAAATTTAAACGAATCGCTTCCGCTTAGCGCGACTGCCCGGAGTTAGGGTTATGTGCATTATAATTTTCCAACATCAATTCGAAATCCAAATTGTATCGTTTCCATTTCCTCGTTTTCCCATTTTCCCTATTTCATGATTATTGTTTTGCATTTGGCTTTGTTTGGCGAAACAATTAATGTTATTTGCATAGTTTGGTGGGTTGCCCAAATGTTTTCGGGATTGGAACTGGGATTGGGATCGCTGGGATGGGATAAGGTCCGCATGTGGTCCAATTTGGAACGTTTTGTATCTGAAGTCCCGCCTGCGGCTCTCTAACCTTTCTCCGTCCTCGTTAACTGGTCTTTTTTGGCTTTGTCTGGCCCGGCTATCAAATTGTATTTGACTTTCCAAATCTGTTCGGGGAATGGGAGTTCCTGAAAGTGTCTGACTGACAGGCTCAAGAGGTCCTTTTCTCTCTCTCGTTTTACCAATTCACCGCATTATCTCGAGTGCTGCGTGCTAATGTGCAAAAACTGTCCATTTTGAGCAACTTCAACTTTTGCAACCTCTCCAAGAAATAGAAAAGTAATAGGAGGGGGGGAGAAAAGCCTCTTGAAACCTTGGGAAACCCGCAAGTGTTTTCCCATACCCTCATATGTGACATGGCTGTTGCTCACCTTATTTATTTATTTCGCTGCCCAAATTACATGAATTTGTCATCTCGGTACAGTCTCAAACATGCTGTTAAAACCACCCACCCACCCCCCATCTTATTCTGACACTCACATATGTCGCTGTTTGTTCTGCCACACCCACCAAAAATTGCCCAGGGCGGTGGTTTGTTTGCTCAGCTCGGCTGAAAAGTTCAATTAGAAAAAAAAGTTACAAAATGCTTATAATTAAGTTTTACATTTTCGTATGCAGATGTGCCGCCCTTTGTGTAATTGGAATTAAATATTCCTTTATTGCACGACATTTCAGTGCCCCGGGGCTTTGACCCACGACCTGACCCAGTGCCCCATATAATAATACCCATTCCCTTTATAAATATCAATTTTCTCCATGTTTGGTTTTTAGTAGAAATTAATTTCCCGGTCTCAAAATTTCTTTGAATATATTCTTGGATTTTTATATAACCTATGTTACTGCACTCCCAATAAATTACAGGCTTTTCCAATCGGGTGAACATTATCTTTAACCTTGTTAAATTAAATTAATAACAAATTCAAGGCACTGTACAAGCAGCTTTTACCCAGTTTTAAATACTAACACCCCTGAAATAAATGATTTAATCGGAAGGAAATAAGACACAGCACAATGTCTGCTTGATTTTGCAATCATATTTTTTGTATTATAATTTTTCAACAGCTTGTTGCTAATTTCTAATAAATATTGAACACGGGTTCAAGAACCTATGTTTCGAGGGGGTTGGTTGCTAAAGGCTAAAGGCCTATGCAAATTTCCGAAAAATAATTTTCGCATAAAGCGAAAGTCATCATTTGCTTGCCTCACGTGCGCGATTATTGCTGTGAAAGAAAAAAAAAACCGAGATGATGATTATTATCGCGACAGTTTTCCCATTACAGAGCGATTATAGGGATGGCATGTGAAGGATCTTGGGCTCTGGTCTCAGATTTTATTTATTCTTAATTTAGTAGCCACGTGCGGAGAACGACTTCATTGTTATTCAACAGGGTACAGTCGTTTCTCTGGCTTTATACTTGTTATGGTATTTGTTGCATATTTACGGGGATGTGATCTCTCAGTGTAAAGTGAGTGTAGAATTGAAGTTTAAAAATATTTAATGTTTAAAAAAGCTAGTTTATTATATACATATTTCGTTTAAGCTCATTTTTAAATATTTTTCTTATTTTCCTTGCTTTGGTCTTTTCCTCAGGCGAATGATTCTTATCGGCTGTCCCGCGTGATTTGTCCTACCTCTGCCACCCAAAATCAATTTTTCCGAACGAGTTACAGAGGAACCATTGACCAACTAATGGAAAATCAAAAGAAATTAACTGGCTTATAGACAGGAAAATACCAAAAAAACGTAGACTCACGTGAACATATATTTTTGAAACCGGAGTAGGTAAAGAAATTTCCTCGGCAGATTCTTCACTTCCGTGGACAAATGCTCTTCGCAACTGTATTTAAAAAAAATCTGTCAAAATTGATTTGGCTTAGGAAAAACTAAATCACCTTTCTTTGGTCAGTTTTCTGCCCACTAATAAATAAAAATCCGATGAAAATGAGCAACACCAGGAGACTTCGCATTTTGTCTGATGCGCTTGAGTGACAATTTCTTACTGATAGCACTGTGTTTGTCTTTGAGGTCCAGAGAGTGGGCATACATATTATACATCAAAGGAAAAAAAGTCAGTAGTTTTCTTTAGAACAGATAACCAACTTCTTATAAAATTTTTATTACAGTGCCTATCATGAGCTTAAGTCGTCTTGTCGAACAAAAGTAAACAATACAACAGTATTTCACGTACCCTAAGCTTATTTAGCTCAACATTTTTTAAATTCGTCAAGATTTTATTATTTATTATTATTTTTGCTTATTTAGTTTATATATAGACGACTTCTTCGGCGATTAATCCGAATTCTTCGTCCCAAATGATCTGTTCGTCCGTTTCCACTTAAACTCGATCTATTAAGACGGTTTTTCGAGGAATAATCGGCCTGTAAATATAAACAGAGATTTATATTTACTTTTAAGAAAGCATCGAAAGAAAACTCACCTCAAAATAAATGTTTGGAAAGGTAGTGCTTGATGATGGATTGTCTATCTGGAAACAAAAATGGTTAGATTATCTATCTTAACCTTATAGTTACTATAGTACTTACTTTGGCTTTAAATGAACCATTCTCTGGTGGTTTCGAGTTTGGGTTGTGTATATCTTCGGGAAATAATTTTGTAATGGGGTAGACGGTCTCCTTTAAAAAAAACATGTTTTTTTATCATAAATTTTAAAGATATTTTATAACCCAAATTGCTACTCTTATTGTTAAGAAGAATCAAATAAAGTTAAGTTAAAATGTTGTCATTATTCTGGTTTTAATTTTTAAAAATACCTATTACTGTTTCCAATATTTATACTTACGTTTATTGACCCCGTTTCCTGTCCCCTAGTCAGTAGAAATCCGCTGAATAAAAACAGCATCAGACAGTGTGAGAAGCTTTGCATTCTGACCGATTCACTTGACTTGCACATTGCGATTGATAGTGGTATAGCTATGTATTTCTGAAACTGAATGAACGAGACTGCAGTTCAGATAGCAATACTACGTCTATATTCTCAGTCTGCATTATTCCAATACGTATATTCATTGAAGTCGCTATTCTGATAATCAGCAAGTTCCCCTCTCTCTCTCTGCGGACAATCCATTAACTAATGAAAGCGATCCGGATACTTTGCCATTTTTATTTCCATTTATTTATATTCACTCGCATTTCCCTCTTTTTTCGCATTTTAATTTCATTGAGTTTATACAACAATTTGGCCCAAATGTTGCTCTGTTTGAGGGGTGCAAAAAGTTATCATGCTCATGCAAAAATTCAAAGCACCCAGGATATGTGTGTCCTGCGTCCTGAGACGCACTTGGCAGTGACGTTTAATGGCATGTCAACGTCTGTGTCGCACGTTGGCATTTATTGATACGCCGCTCAGTTAACAAGTCGATAAAGTTTTATAGTCAAGGGTCTCAGCTGCCGATAAATGGAAATGGAAATGCAATTGCCAGTGTCATAAGGGGAACACAAAGCTGACGAAAGGAAAAGGTTCTACCTGAAAAAAAAAAACCCCTTGCTTCGACCATATGGCTAATTTCCTAGCTTGCCTTCTAATTTCCCACTTTTGCAAACAAACTTTTCACAAAGCGCAGCCCAATGCAATTATCAAACTTCAGAGGGTTGCCCCTGGTAAATCTATTAGAAGACTTCACCACTCTTTGTACTTTTCCGCAGAACTTCGGACCCCTGTAAAATGGCTCAAATTGACTTTATAATTGGCCGATGGGCGTGGTTATAACCGAATTACTCCGCCCAATAAGCCATTCAATGCTCCTGTGGTCGCCAGTTGGTCGATGTTTTGATTGACACGTGAATGGCCTATGAGGCAGATGTGCAGCTTCCTTTTTGAGCCACTGAAATTTATCTAAAAACTGATTTATGTTTTCATTTATATTTTTACGAACTTTATTCTGTGGTTCCTCAACAAAAACTAAGTTAATACGCAAAAGCACATTTATGCGTTGCATGCAAATCAAGGGAAATGTGTGAGTGCGGATGATACGATACTTGATATCTCTCAAACGGAGAAAGAGAGAATCCCAGTTGTACGAATATAATAAGTACTCTTTATATGAAAAACTATAACTTATTTCCATAGGCTAATTTTTTATCAAAAAAACAAACTAATTTACCTTTAAAAGTAAGTAAATTATATAAAACTATGTTGGAAAAATAGGAAATAGGAAGAGGCAATTTTTTTATTATTTAATGAAAAAGAATTTGTGCAGCAGAATACAAGGTAATTTATGCATTATACTGTTAAATATTTTTACATTGTTTATTATAATGATTAAATTGTAAAAAATCTTAAATATGTTTGTTATAGTAAGTGTTACCATTTGTGTATAAATCTTTAAGTAGCCTATGCATAATGATTGAAAAATGTGTTAGAAATTCTTTAAGTAGCCTATGCATAATGATTAATAAATGTGTTAGTAGTTAAACTGCATAAAAAAATAAATCAAGATATTGATTAAGCAACAAAGAACCAATAAGAGTATTCACTCATAAAATATGAACCTCTCACTTGAGTTCGATGAGAGGGTTTTTGGATGGCAAACCGGTTATCAAATCACCCAGTGCCCCACTGACCATTTCTCGAGAAGCCCTGCGTTTCAATGTCATTCATGTTTGCCAATTCCCATATCTATGGGTCCGCTGTGTCAGTGTGTGTATCTGTGAGTGGGTAATGTGGTTCAAGGTTAACCAAAAATCGCCAAAAACCCGATAATGAGGTGCACAAGCATAGGGATGGATGGGTGTATTGGTGATGGCGCCGCCAAGTCTTTTGGATCTGGTTTTTTTTTTTTAAGCCAAGTTGGCCAGGTGCCGTCGCCGGCTGATAAACATCATGAATATTAATGCACACATCATAATCACCGGCGGGCATTAAATCAAATGCAGCCCCGTCAAAGAGTCAAGTTCACTTTCACTCCATGACGCACTCCCAAATGGTGAGTATGAGTCCCCCTCTCTTATTTTTTTGGTTTTTCGGTTTTGGCCAATTTTGGTCACTGGCCCACTGCGCATCGCATACAAAATACAAATTCGTTTCTGGAAGTGGCTATTTTCGGCTCACACTTACACGGAGGCCTGATGAATGGCCTGGCATCGATTTGGAGTCCGATTTGGATTCGTTTTGGACTCACGGCTGAGTTTTGGCAGCCATTGCATCACTGGGCCGCTGGTTAACTGTTTTTATGTTTTTATTTTTTTTGAGCCACGTTTCGAGTGCACGCGAATGGCGGGTGAAAGCAAAGTGTGGCAATCAATGACGACATCAAACCGAAGACGAAGACTGCACCAGCGGGTTTGACCAGCTGGTGGATCAATGGAACAGCTGATTAACACAGAGCAGATCGATAAAAAGCCAATGAGTGCACTCAGAAAAATTTTGGGTATGTTAACTGAACCTTAAATGCACCTTATGGAAAATTTTTAAAAGAATATATTAAGGTTTTACCATAAAAAATTAGCAAAGCAGCTTACTTTAACAAGCACTTTTATTTAAGTTTATGTTTTATTAACATAATTTATACATTTTATTTTCGGTTCATTAAAGTTATATTCTATGTTCAAAATACAAGTAATAGAATTTTTCCAAAAAACGCGTTGGCCGTTTTTTTTTATTTTGGCCTATTGGCCTATTATATTTTCTTACAAAAAAATAAGTATAAAGAAAATGTGTGTATTTTAGATTTATTGACTTGAATGACTTTTTCCATGCAATATGACATTCCACGATGTAAAATCGATTTCCAGAATGAGTCAGTGGCAATCATCACCTATAGCTATACCCCTCTGCTACCCCGTTTCAATTAAACTCCACAGAAGGGGTAAATATTCAGTAGTTTATTTAAATAGAAACATGTTTTTCAGACTTTTGTTAGCGCACACTCACTCAGACACTCGCATTCCGCACTCATTCACTCACACGCTTAACCAAATAGTTGATGGCTGTTAGATAATTAGCAAAATATGTACAAATATGGGGGATACGCAAATAGATCCCATAGATCCATCCCCCAAGCCGCCCACCTCAATTAGGTGCCCATTGTTCTTTACCAAAAAAATCTGACGTCAAAGCGTTTTGGCCTGCGTCTGTTGACTCTTTTTCCTCAACTGGATAACGCTCTCGATCCAATCTGTGTACTCGGCCACGTTAGTATAAACGGCCGGCTTCCCGGCCATTCCGCACTGCGTGAACCCGTAGCTGACCACTCCATACGCCACCCACCGGGAGTGGTGGCGATCGAAGTACATAAGAGGTCCTCCGGAATCTCCCTGCACAGGTGTCCTTGGCAAATTCCCCACCTGCACAGATTTGCTTTGGTCCCAATCGCACTCCGAATCCCTCCAGGATCTTGGTGCAGTTCTCATTGGACACGTACGGGATGCGCAGCTTCAGCTTTATGGGACTGTGGATGTTGATAAAGTACTTGTTAACTGGAAAAAAAAAGAATTTATTGAAATCAAACTTCTCATTGACATTTCAATATTTAAAAAAGAAAAAAAAATCCACTGAAATTACCCAACATTTTGAGTTTATAATAACTTTAAAACCTTGAAAAAAACAGAAGATTTATTGAAAGTATAAAGCTAAGTAAAAAGAGTTTTCTGATATAGTTAAAATGATAAGCTTACATTTAAAATCTTAACTTTTCGTAGTAGGTATGTTAATAATTCTGCTAATCCATAGATAACACTTAGTCCACAGTAACATTAAGAATTATAAAACCTTTCCAAATAAATTTTGTGAAAACAATATGAGCGGAAAAATTCATGTTTTGGTTTCAAAAACTTCCATTAATAAATCAGTAAACAATATAATTTGACATAATTTTCTGTTAGCTTATTTTGTTTTCCTCTATTACCAAAACAAAGGGAACCATAACATGACTTGACAGAGTTTACTTTAAGCAACAATCTTGTTTATAACAACCAAACAAATATAATGTTTTCATTTACCTATTACTGTAGTTATATTTTTTAGTTTATTATCTTGCCTTTACTCTAGAGTTTTTTACTTACATAAATCCGTGCGACCCCATCCGGAAACTGAGAACATCTGACCCTCGGCCAAAGTCAGAGGCTCCGTTTTATTGGGCAGACAGATGGGCATGACAAAGTGGGTGAAGGACACGGGATGCTTCAGCCGGATAATGGCAATGTCGTTGTACTTGTAGTTGGAAAACTCCTTGTACTCGGGATGCACATGAATCTTTTCGTAGCCAATGTCCAAAGCGGCATCTGCACAGCTCAAATAATTCGGTTCCTCGATGCAATCGGGTTCTGTTTTCACATTAAACTCGCCCAAACGAACATGCTTTCTAATAAAATTGGGAAGCTCTAAGAAAGACCTTGTTATATATTTTTTAAAAGTCCTTACAATCCTCTTCTATCACGCACTCCTTCGCCTTGAACGCAATGGGCGGCTGTTAGGATATGACGATCATCGATCAGAGCTCCACTGCAGCCGTAGTCATCTAAAGTATTAATATTGGGAAATATTTTAAGGAACTTAAATTAAAAGTGTCATGTATTAAAAGTAGATAATTCTACTGTATCACTTTTGTGGTAACCAATTGGAAAATCAGAAATCTTAATGGAGCTGGAAAATGTATAGTTATCTTAACTTATTTCTAGGTAATTGCGGAATCGAAACGTGTTCTTTAAAAAATATAATTTGTTTTAAACTGAGAATAATCTTACCCCGAGAAATTATCAATTTTTTTTAATTTGAGACACTTCAATACGTAACCATTAAATTATTACGTTTTGAACTTTATTATAAATTTATTGCTTTTGGATTTCGAAAACTTGCAATTTATAAAGTTTTATAAGAAAGAAAGATATTTTTGACGTCAACCAAATAAAAGATTAAGATTTTGATAAAAAGTTAACTTTAATTAACTTCAAAATTTAAAAAAAAACAAATTCAATGAAATTCGGAAAGTACGAGCTACAAATTTTTTAGCATTCTAAGGATATATTTCTAGGTAACTTTCTGTTTCAGATTCTTTGACTTACTTGAGTTATAGACGAGCAAAGCCAGCCATGGATACTCATCCAGTTCGGCGATCTCCCCTCCATAGATTCGATTGGTCACCTGTTTGCCGCACTCATTGAGTAGGTTAAATCCAGAGCTTGGCTCCACAGTTTGGATCCGTCGCTTCAGCTTTTTGCGCTTGAAGCGAGCGGTGACGTCCAGGAATCGGCGGTACTCGAACTTGGAGAACTGCAGCACGGGAAATAGGTAATCCTGGCCATTTGCTGGACAGCAGACGAGGGACTCATATACCCTTTCCACATCCCCCACCTGCTGCTGCTCCATCTCGCACTGCACCTTCTTCAGGAAATTCACCTTCTCCGCCGGCAAATTGGTGGCATTTCGCACCTGCAGATACGCCCCACATCTGCTGACCTCCACGCAAATACCCCTTTTGGTTTCATTGGGAATGTCGCACTGCTGATGGATCTCGGCCAGCACTAAGAAGCTGGAGCAACAGCCGAAGAATATCCATAATCGAAAGACCGAGCTGGGCATGGATGGTGTAAAAAGTATCTGTATCTGTATCTATATGATATTGAATCACAGATACAGTCTACAAGCGATCGTTAGTCGTTGGCAAGAAGGCGTACAAACCGAAACTGAATGGCAACGGGGAGTTTGTGTAAGCAGAGTGCCAAAATATAAAAAAAAAATATAAAATAACGAAGCTACACACAACCGAAGACCCCGAAAAGTCGGAAGAGCCGAAGACCCGGGTCCAAAGCTCCGTGTCGTCTCAGGTGTCAACAAATGAGAATGAGGAGCCGCCGCCGCCGCTGCTGCCGCCCCCGCCCCATTTAAAGGCCGAAAAACGAGTCCAAAAGTGCAGTCGACCTGCCGACCGATCGGCTGGATGGTCCGGTTATAATACTTAGTAATATTGCATAACAAAACTCAGCTGGCCAGCTGGTTTCACTTTCGTTGAAGGTGAGAGAGTGACTTGGGCTTAAACTTTTGATTAAAAAAAAATATGGCCCACTTTTAGGTGGTGATACTAAAAGCTTAGCCACTTTGTTTTATCCAAAGTCCGAGGCACTCAAGACACCTGTCAATACCGGAAGTTTTCTTGTGGTTTTCTACCGCCAATTAAAGCGCGGTGGCAGTGTCATTGGCTGGCGATTGTTCGACGTGTCGGATTCTGCTGGCTGGGAAATCCAAAGGTTTTTCGGGACAGGTCAATCACCTTGGAGCCTAGATCATATTTGGGTAAAAATTTAAGGTGTACACGAACCATACTGAGGGTTTAATTATAACCAAAAAAGTGCAATAAAGCCAGGGTGTTCAAAAAAGACTAAATTAAACAAAAAAGAAATTGACTTTCAGAGTTTCAATTCTTCTAAGGTTATGATAAAATTAAGTTATAGGTTATTAACCGAGTTGCTTAATAAAGATTTCATTAAATTTGGTTATTTAAACGATACTTCAATAAAGTTATAGCGAATTGATTAACAACTATTCTTTTGTAGTTGAAAAAGTGTCCTTAATTGCTTTAATCCCCGACTTTTTAAACAACGAAATTTAAGAACAAAAGTATTTAAGATTACAAATTTATTTGTATATTTTCATCATTTTAAAGGAGTAGTCAAAATTTAAGTTAGAGCTATAATCAATTATCTATTTCTTATAGATACCTTTACCTAATTTTAAAAATTCTGGGCATTGGTTAATTTTTAACGAGATCCAGAGATTGAAACTGGCAGGCGGAAATAAAATAAGTTTAGTTTTGAACAGTCAAGTTTATATTTTATTAAAATTTTATTTGCAACATACTAATAAATATACCCTAAAATCTAAATAAAATTCTATGCTAAACTATGAATAGTTAAGATCACAATTTGTGCTTTGTGCACTTAGGTTGAGTCCAATTTGCTTTGCTGTTAAGCCCTCACATTCTGCCTAATCCAGATGTCGTAGGCAGCAACGTTTGTGTAGACACCGGGCCAATCCTTCAGGCCGCACTTGTAGCCAAAGGACACGATGCCCTCCAGGACCCAGGAGTCATCACGAAAACGCATCAGTGGTCCACCGGAATCACCATCGCAGCTATCCTGCCGGAATTGTCCACCGGCGCACAGTTGAGTCGACTCCACGGCGATTTTGATCTGCGAGAATCTCTGGCGACACCGGGCGGGCTCCACATAGTTGACCTGGACTTTTTGCTTGATGGGACTGCGGGCCATCTTCAGAGTGCGACCCCAACCGGCCACCGTGAACTGCTGACCCGATTGCCTCGACTCCGGACCCACAGACGAGGGCAGACAAATGGGTCGAATGTTGTCCGTGTAGCGGACATTTCGTTCCAATCGAATCAATCCAATGTCGTGCAGTTGATTTGGCGACTTCTCGGTATATCTTTCGTGAACCCGGATCTCCTCGATGCCCAAACGCTGGGCCTCCGGCGAGCAACTTCCTCCACCGGCGGGGCAATCCACTGAAGTACGTGTGTCATGCTCACCCAATCGCACAGAGGCACTACAAAAATTAAAACAAAAAAATTAATGAGCATTTAAACCATTAAACACTAGAATTAACACGCTAATTGGTGCTTGGCCAACGCCAAAAATCGAGAGCGTAGCAAATCGAGAACCCGAACCCCAGCCCAAGCCAAGTGAATCACCACAAACAAGCTAACAAGCGGCAAAACACCTCGGATCTGGTTTGTAGCCATCTAATTAATATTCTTGAAATTAGCCAAGTCTGCTTGGGGATTCCTTTGGCCTCGTTCAGTGAGTTAGCCGGAGAATGTTGTCGGGTTCGCGGAATAATCGCACAAATAGGCGTGATTAAGCCACTTTCGCCCATCCAGAGAAACTGGATGGGAGCGTAGTCATGATGTTCGTAATACTAAAACTGGATTGGGTTATTGATCTGCCGCCCATTCATGAATCGGTTCGTAAAAGCTATAGTAAAGTCCCCTAATGCTTCAGTCACAAACATCAACACTTATTTATAATTTTAGAATATTTGTGATGCGTAAAAGAAGTAATTAAAAACTCCCATTTACAAAGTCACAAGCATCAGCCGTCACTTAAACTGTCTGAATCTTTTTTTATGAACACAACATCACTATTTAATCGAGTTCAAAGATCTATAAATGATGTAGTGCAGGTGGAGAAATCCCCCTCCCTTTAATTAAGGAAAGTTTGGATCAGCTTGTGGTTGATATATAAGAAATCAAGAGGAAAATCCCCTTTTCTTTGGATTTAAAAGTATGGATCAGCTTGTGGTTAGAATGTATGCAAAGTAGGAATCCCCATTTGTTGTGGTAAACAAAATCAAAACTTCTAAAGTCCATTAAAAGTCACATGACCTATTCAAATCAGACGGCTATTCAAAATAAACAAAAAAAAGACTTATCAAAAATAACAAACTTTAATCTGATTGCTGGTCCTGCCTCTCACAAATGGAAATCCCCTTAACAGATATTGCCATTTCTCAAGCGGCTGTCCACAAAGAACCTTTGTACAAAATAAAGTTCCCCCGCTCAAAGTTCTTTGCAGAACATATCTTCACCAAAAAACCCCACAAGACATCCAATATCCCCCTTAATATACTTACAGTGATCCGATCTCCCGCTCGATCCTTCCTTTTAGACAATGAGCAGCTGTAAGGACATATCGCTGATTGATCAGCGATCCCGCACAGCTGGTGGACAGACCATTTCCAGTTCGTCTGCGGTACTCCAACAAGACCATCCAGGGAAACTCATTGAGGTCGGTATCCTCACCATCGTAGATCCGGTTCTTGATGGCCACGCCCCCGCAGGTGGGCGGCTGAGGGAGCAAGTTGGATCCATCACTAGTCGGTGCCCTCTGCTGGACAGTGCTCCTATCGCTGGCTGGCTGATTGCCAAAGCTCCAAGGACGACGTCCCTGGTTGGGAAATGTGAAACTGTTCGGCCTCTCATCCTCCCAATCTCCTCCAAAACTATCGTAATCCGCAAAGGAGGGTGTCAAGCGTCGGCTCCTCGTATAGCCCGTATCCTGAGTGCAGCAAACAAAGGGCCGGTTATCCGCACCCATTCCACAGGCGGAGGACTTGATGAACTGCTTCTCCAGATCGGTCAGTCTGGCCTGCTGCAGCACAGAGTATAGGGTCTGGCACTCGTTAATGTGCACACAAAGTCCACTCCGCTGGTTGGGATTTAAACATCTCGAGTCTGCAAGCGAGATAAAAATAAATAAATATAATCTGGTTCTGCAGGGGATGCCCCCGAAATGCGCGCGCCACTTGCGACATTCTTGCGGTTGGCGCAGGTGCTCAAGTCTTTACAAATTGATCATGGGACACTCAAAAAAAAGAGTATTTAACTTAATTCGTCTTTTAGGTATTTATGGAAAAATTACATGAAGCTAAAACCTTTTTTTCATAATTTTAAATGCAGAAAAATTCTAACTTGCATAATAAATTTGATGTTTGGCGACCTGAATTGCATAATAAAATTTTATTATTTATATAAACTTTTTAAATATATAATAAAAAATATTTAAACTTCTTAGCTTTCCAAATTTATAAGGTACAAAACTATTTAAAAAATTTAATAATTATAATTTAAAGATCTAATTGATGCACACAAAGAATTAATATTAACATTTGACTGTAAAGTTAAAACAATATCTGCTGATCGCTTGGGGAATTTTTCAATTAATGGGGATTTCATCCTTTTTCTTCGAATGCAGTCACATATTGACCACAGGTAACTTTTCACTGGGCACTGCCCACTCGAATGATGGCGCGTGCAGTGGACATATAAACATGCAACTGGTCCAACCGGATCAATTAGAACCGCGCACTTGACTTTTTCGAACTTGTGCGTTTTCCCCTTCGGTTTTGGGGACTTTTCAAAATGGTCAGTGGACCGTTTAAGTCCGCTTAACACTCACACTGGGCTCTGGCCTCGAGGGCACTCAGAATGCAAAGAATAACCGTCGCGTACACTTTCATTTTTGCTTTTGTATTTCTTTTGTTATAATCACTTCCGAGTTCGATCGCTTCCAGCTGACCGATAAAACAGACTGTGAGATACCTGGAGTTAAGCGCAGCTTTTATAGCCGCAGCTTCAGCTTCGTGGGCTGCTCTCTCGGTTCTCGATCGGGTTTATCAATAGAGCGTCACTGTTCTCCATTCTGCGGTTAAATCGTTTGGTTGTGGCTAGTGATATAGTTTGTATCTTAAAGATGCGTGTTACTGGGTGACACCGAAGGTTTTCCACTCAAAATTATGCTCAAGAAAACATATTTTTGGGTGCAATGAACTTAGGGATCCGTAGACCTCCAATCAATGACGTTGACTAGGAATTCCTATCCACGTCACATTTGTCAAATAGGAAACGGTAACAAGGGAGTTACTCATCGACCTGGCATGCAATATGTTCTAAATGAACACGAATCGGGTAATGAAGTCAAAAATTCAAGGGTTTATCTAATTAGGTGTTTGCATCCAATCCCTTCAGGGGGTTTGCCCGTTTGTGATGCCTCATCTGCAAACGACCTGTAATCGTTTATGATATATAGCAAGTACATACTATATACCATGCAAAGTCCAAGCTTGTCTTTCCCCCGAACGCTGGGTGATTTACCAGGTAACTCGGTTCTGTCTCTTATGTAAACCAGTTCCTAACGCGAAGAAGATTCTGAAAAATTTCCATAAACAGAGGAAAAATGCAACAGGAAAAAAGATTTATTTCTATCTTATATTACAAAATTAGTGAGGGAATTTCCTGATAAGGTATTACGACAATAAATATAAAATTTCTTTTACTAGTGGCATTTGAGGTTCTTGGAATCAATCTATTCTATTATCAGGGTATTTCTACACACAATCTATTATGATGTTTATTTATAAATCCATATTTACTTTAATTATTTCATATAACACTGTTATTATTTCATAAATTATTCGGCACCAAATTGTATTTAAAAGCATTTTTTTTCTTGTGTAAACAGAAGTGTAGCTTTCTGTTTTATTTTTTATTCACAAAACCCAATGTTTCAGCGACGTATCTCTCAACAAAATCTTTGTGGTATTTAAGAGTCAGTTGGTGCCCGGAAATAACCACGGGATACATTTCGGACATTTGATACTTTTATCCATTCGATTTCAAAGGCTGAAAACCAAGGCAAACCCTTTAATTTCCTGACATTTCCCTTTCGTTTGCGGGTTGTTAGCGGGATCAACATGTTACCGCAAAAGGGTTCAGCAGACAGACGGCAAAGTTGAAACGCAGCACGCGGAAAATGTCAGCGCCAGATAAACGGAGTCTTTGTGTCCGGAAAACGTGCTCCGGGTCAGGGGTCGCGCGGCTTTTTGTCCCGTTTCGCGAGGTCTAATTAGGCGTGGAATATGTAAAAGACACAGCATCCTGCAGTTAAATGAAAATGAAAAAAAGAGTTTTATCAACCTGACAGCGGTGGGATTCGAACCCACGCCCTTTCGGACTGGTGCCTAAAACCAGCGCCTTAGACCGCTCGGCCACGCTGCCGTCTGGCGCCCATGGGACAGAAGGTTCCCAACGACTGCGACAACAAAAACATTGTTTATTTTTCTAAAAATAGAACAATTCTATTTCTGCAATTACTCGCTCATTACACACATGCAAGTCTAATTGTTCAACAATAAAAACTACATCTTATCGTTTGAAAAACTTGGACGCTGTTGTTATACTCTTTTCTTTGCGGTTTATGGTACACTTTTTAAAGTGATTGATTTTTACCACGTAAAAAATAAATAAGCACAGACACACTGAAATTTTAGCAAGACCTTTTAATCTTTTCCAATTTAAGTTTGTTCTTAGACTAGTTTTTAAAATCTAAAGACTTCAGAAACCATACAACATTTGTCAAAAAATGAGAGCACCAAATGACACAATTAATAATAATAAATCCCATGTCGGTAAGTTTGTTTTAAATATTGCCTACAATAAGCAATCAGTAGAACATTTGTAGCTCTTTGTTTCTGCACTCAAAAAGAATACCTGGTACACGGACGCAAAATGTGGGTAATTTGTATGATACTTTATAATATCACTTTAAATTTAATCAAAATGATTGATTTGGTAAAATTTTAACTCCAGAAATCTTGCACAGTTTTATTTATTAATCAAAAATGAATTATTTTAAATGAATTATTTAACAAAAAAAAAACCATAAAGAAAAAAAAACTGTGACAGCGGTGGGATTCGAACCCACGCCCTTTCGGACTGGTGCCTAAAACCAGCGCCTTAGACCGCTCGGCCACGCTGCCTCATAACAGCTGGTGTCAAATGCGCAGTTTCAACATAGCGACTAAGGCGCTCAATCCCACTGCCATTGCTGGCATATTTTTGGGGTTGATTTGTGAACAGTGTTGCCGAGACCCGTCCATAAAAAGTAGTAAGAAATTAAGTACGTAAATAAACGTAGTCAATGTATGGGCGCCAGGTTTTAAATGGAGCAAAACGTTTTCGCTTCAGGAAATAATTTAGTACACTATTACAAAGAAATGAAAACCAAATTGTCATTGCCCTAAAAGGGAAAAAACTGCGTATTTATGTTAGCGATAGTTAAATTCGCAAAAGGCTGTAACAAAGGCAAATACTTTACGAGCGACATCGCCATCGAAGCGATTCTAATTCATTGACAAACGCATTTTGATTTTGCGATAATGAGAGTGGTGCTGGTGGGGGTTACAACAGCGGTTCCGGAATCCGGACACCTTTGGCTCAAACTTCCCCTGAACTTTGCCATTGACCCCCTTCTGAGGTTCTGAGGTCGCACCCCGCTTTGTTGTTGGTTTACGATTTTAGCATTTCGCAAACGACGTAAAAAATATATCCTGTTGTTGTATTTTTTCTTATACTCTTACAACAAGAACTTTAATATTGAATTTACTCTTGCCTGTTAAATATAATATCAAGCTCAAAGCCTAAATTTGAATACTTTTAAAATAAATAAATCAATTTGTCATGGAGCAGTACTTGGTCCTTAAAATATTATGTCAACACTAATTTTTTTCTTATTTTAAAAATTATATTAAAATTTTCCAAAAGTTTAATCAAACACATATTTAATGTGGAAAAAATATTTATGTAATTAAATTAATTTGCATAAAAAGTACAAAAAAAAATTGGTTTGTTAAATAAAATATTTTTTAAGGGTATTTAACCTTTCCTGTTGCACTTCCTTTTTTTACACTCTCGTTTTTTTTACAGAACGGTAGCAGAAGCTACAGCTATTTTATAGCCTTTTTATGTGGCCATAGTTTCGCTTTCGCGTTGGCCTTTTACGAGTGTTTTATAACTTGTTTACATTAGGCGAGTGAGCTGCCAAACACCACCCAAAATGTCACGTAACGGAAGTGCTGGGAATCATTTTATGCAAAAATCTATCAAATCGCTGGCGGGCTGCATAAAAACCGTCGTAAAGCGATGGCTTGGTTCAGAATCATTGCAGCTGACATTGGAAGAAAAGTCGGGGAGAGATCTGTCTCAAGATTGGAACAGTGCAACGAAGCGATTTCCTCGAGTGAATCTGTGGAGAATCGGGGTTTAAGTGGATTAGAAATCGAACGGGTATAACTTATATTTAAAAATTGCCATTGGATGAAATGAGTCGAACAGTGGCGACGGTTTCTCTATTTCTGCTGATTTTTCCCCACCCAGCACTATTGATTTCCGAATCATCTGAAGGTTCGGATGAGAGTCACCAAGTTATAAATAACATCGAAAACCGAATGGAGAATATGGCCAAACATTTAGAAGCGGGTCAAGGAATCAGTGGAAAAGAATCCCTTCTCATCCATAATGCATGGGTAAGTTAAAAAAAAAACGATTATTGTTTTTTACTTTTGTATATAAAAGTATAACAAACAATTTTTTATAATTTTTAATTTTTTCTGCACCCCAGGCTAAGTTTGGAAAAATGGTGAGCAAGAAGACCCAATTTGAAGTCAATTCCTGGAAATGTTACCCAAGTCGGAAACATCACAATATGGATAGATTTGCGCAGAACACGGAAAAGGGTTAGGCACTTAAGGACCAAACTAAATCATTTGAAAAAATATAAATAATTTTCGGATAGTTATAAAACAAATTCAAAAATTGTTTTCTTTTCTCTCTATGTCAAAAAACTTTTAAATTGTTTTATTTGTGTTTTATAGGCCTTTTAATCAAATCAAAGGAAAATGTTTCCGTAATTTAACCAGTAGAAAAAAATTTTAAGTTTAATCACAAATTGAAATGTGCTTTATCAGAGGTAAAAAGAATGTATATACACATACATATATTCTAAAAAACCTATGCAAAAAGGTTTTAACTAAAAGTTAATTTAACTCCGTGTTTCGAATTGAAGTTAAGTGCAGCGAATTGATTTTCCAGCCAAACCCTTTGTGACTTATTTACCTCAAAGCAGTTTTACGATGAAAGCCCTTTTGGTACTATATCTTGCCCTTTTACTCTTGTTTGCCCAACACATCCAGACAAAGGTAATTGTCTCAATGAAAAAAATGGAAGAAATAGGCGAGAAGAATGGTAGGCAAATGGAGAAACAGTTTGTAAGCAATTAAGTCTGAGTATTTGTGAAGTTAAAATAAACTGAAACCTTCTCTTCCAGTCACATTTAGAGGATAACAGTCAAAGTACTAATGACAAAAAGTGTTCATCATCAAACCCGCCGATAACGCCCACGTCCGATTTTCTTACCACCTGCCCAGTGGAAACAAACCCACAATTTCTTCAGTCAATCCAAAAAAGGGTCCCAAATATTTCCTTAATTTTGAATTTAACAACTACCGAAATCCCAAGAAGCCTGTGGATCAAAAATCCCAACGAACTGGCCGGCGATTACTGCCCAATGGAATGCCCAATCCTTTTAAATTCTTGCCCCTCAAAGGCGAAGATATGTAGAAATAAATGACTATCTTTTGTTTTGTTTACTTTCACAAACCAAGCCAAAATGTTTACTCACTGATAATAAAAATAACTTTATACCGCTTATTCATTCACAACAAAATAACAAAAAAAAAATTCGATTGTGTTTTCCAAAAGATAGACTGTTATCAATGCAAGTCAGAGATTTAAAAGAAATTAAAATAATAATTGAGTGTGTACCTACACGAACTTGAAGCTAAAAAGGGCGACACAGTCATTAATATTTACAGCATAGTTTAACCATAATTCAAACTAGTTAATCAAATGCCAGACAATTTTTAGATAGCGGACCAGACCTAGGAGACATAACATTCTTTATCTTACATTGTTTTGGGTACTTTCCTGACCACCCAGACTAAATGAAAATAATTGTTAAAAGTCATACAGAGTTTAAAATGGATCGATCACTAAGTGGGTCTTAGATAAAAAACTTTGAACCTTAGATAAAAATGCTATCTCTTCGGTATATAAAGGCATGCAAAACACGCAATTACTTTAGTTTAATATCCAAACATGCAAGTTTTAGTCGTCAGTCTCTTGGTGGTTTCTCTAGTAGGACAATATCAGATCAGTGCCAAAAGTGTGCTAAGTACTTTGGTAAGAATATATATTGGGAAAACTTAAAATCCATTTAATAAAAAATATTAAACTTAAGAGCGAAGAAATCGGTCAGGATGCCTCCATTTTTGGCCACGAAATAGGTGAAGAGGGCACTATTTTTGGTCATCAAGCCGCCAATAGCAGTGTTAAATATGGTGACACAGCGGTAGGTCAATAAGAAGTACTTAAAATAAATAATAAACATAAAATAAATAATCTCGTTATTTTAGGCCAATGCAACCAGTCAGGAACTTGGACAGGCTGGTGAAATTTTGGGACACGAACTAGGAGATGAGGGCACTATTTTCGGCCATGAGGCCTCCAACAGTGCTATTAACTTTGGACACGAAGTCTCCCAGGAAGCCGTAAGTCCAATTCATTCTGAATTTTATTAAAAATTATTCAAAAGGTTGTTATTTCTTTTACAGGAACAGGCAGCCAGTGCTGAACTCGGTTCACTGTTAAACCAAGCCGCTGTGAGTTATTCTTCACATCAAAGTTAAAAGCAATAATTTACTCAATTTAACTTAATGGTTTTTTTTTTATTTAATGTTTCAGAATTCTTCCAGCTTGGTGTTAGCAACGGTTCGTTAAATTTATTTATCTTTTATATTCCCAAGTGTCGCTTCTGCAATAATTTATATTTATATCCCAATCAATTTAGTTTTTTTGTATGATAAAATGAATTCATTTTTAATTTTTTTCAACGAAAAATCAGTTTAATTTTTTGTTTTCAACTTTATAAATTTTTGTGATTTATTTTGAAAGTACAAAATAATAATTTCTATGTCTAATCCAACCACTTTTTTTTTGTGAATCGAACAAATAACAACAAAATTATTAATTTTAAGTGAAATATTTTGGGATATAAAGTTTAACACATAACAAATATTTTAAGTATTTATTTCATATTTTAGAAATCTGTTACTAAGAGAGACGTCGACAGTAGCAACACAAGTCCCGCGGTTACCTGTGCTTGCACCTGTTTCGGTGATGGAACTGCCACCAAAGTCGCAGGAACTGTCGCAGGATCTGCTACAAAAGTTGCCCATGACGTAGCAAGTGATGCTGGAAACGTTGCCTCGAGTGTTGCTGGTGCAGCTTCCAGTGTAGCTGGAAGTGCTAAAAACACTGCTGGGGATGTTGCTAAGGCGGCTGGAACTGTAGCTCATGATGCTGCTAAAACGGCTGGAACTATTGCTTCCAGTGTTGCTGGAAGTGCTGCCAGTGCTGCAGGAGATGTTGCCAGTGCGGCCACCAGTGTTGCTGGTGACGCAGCAAGTGATGCTGGAACCATTGCCTCGAGTGTTGCTGGTGCAGCTTCCAGTGTTGCTGGAAGTGCTACAAACACTGCTGGTGATGTTGCTAAGGCGGCTGGAACTGTAGCTCATGATGCTGCTAAAACGGCTGGAACTATTGCTTCCAGTGTTGCTGGAAGTGCTGCCAGCGCTGCAGGAGATGTTGCCAGTGCGGCCACCAGTGTTGCTGGTGACGCAGCAAGTGATGCTGGAACCATTGCCTCGAGTGTTGCTGGAGGTGCCGTAAGTGCTGCCGGCAATGTTGCCGGAGATGCAACAAGTGTTGCTGGAAATATTGCACAAGCTGCAGGAAATGTTGCTAGTGATGCAGCAAATGCTGCTGGTGATGTTGCTAGTGATGCGGGAAACATTGCTAGCAATGTTGCTAATACCGCCGGCAATGTTGCTGGAGCTATTGGAAATGCTGCTGGCAACCTTTTGCACAGCATATTTTAAAGATTTTATTTAAGGACCAGAAAATATAACAGTATTTTCTACTTATTTAATCCAATAAATGAACGAACAAATTTACAATACAACACTTTGAAATTCATTAAATCATGAGCACTGTAGATAATTGTATTTTATTGTTTGTTTTGACTGGGTTTATTTTCGGTTTTCCTGATATTTGGACACCCTTGAGACTGACATTTACAAATTGTATAACACTAGAGATAAGGTGAGGAATACCCTGAACTTAAGTCTAAATAACTGATCAATCAGAATCAAATTTGCCGCCAATCAATTAACCACTCAAGTGCGATTTGTTTTTTATTGGCGGCGTCAAAGAAGTCACTAACTCCCACATAGTCTTACAGATAAGAATGGCCTATAAATGCAGGGTGACTACCAAAAGTTATTCAGTAACTCATTTGATTTACAAAAAGCAACAACATGCGTTCTTCTACAATCCTTAGCCTTTTCGCCATCGTCCTGGTGGCCAGTCAGGCAAATGCTGGTTCCCTAAACTTTGGATCCCTAATGGGTGATGTGTCCCAAGTGGCCGTTGCTGGTGAGAAGGTCATCCACCAGCTGGAAAACATCGTCGCCAGCTCCCAGTCGGATGTCGTGGAGCCCACCACTCTGAATATCCTCAGTGACATGGGAAACGCCTTGGGAGATCTGGCTGTAAGCAAAATATTTAATAAATAACCATCTATAATTTTTTTAATATTTGTGTTTTATTCTTAGAATGCCATTACCAGTCTGAAAGTCGAAGATAACTATCAACAACCCGAGGCTTACAATCTTTTGGGTGATGTTTTGGGTGGAGTTGGCACTGGACTTGGAGATTTGGCAGTAAGTTACAATTATAATAAACACAATCTAAATATAGCTTAATTTTAAAATCCTTACAGAACGCCATCACCAGCCTCAGTCTGCAAATGAAGCCTGAGCCTCAGGCTCGCAGTATTTCGGTAAGTTATAAAAATATATTAAAACACATTAAAACGTTTAGAAACGTTTGTCATAATTGTACCAAAACATTCACAATATTTGATTCCCACAATTATTCCAATTACTAAGTCGTTATGACATCAACTTTAATCTTTTAAAACACATGCTTTCAAAAAACTTTAACAAATTTGTGCTTTTAATAACTAAATAACTTAATAACAGAAAATACAGCCCTATTATAGATTTCTGAATAATTATTTAAGTGCAATATTTATAATTTTGTGTTCAAGCTGTATAGATTTAGAGTAAAGTCCAAACGAAGTTATTAAGCCATTTAACTACAACATTGATATCAAATATATTTGTATTTGTAGTTATTTCTTAGTCAACAATTAAATCCATAAGAGTAATTAAGACATTTTCAAATATTATTTTGCAGCAACTGAAATGTTGTTGCTTAAATTTTAATTTAATTTTTTTATGTAGAGGTGCTTACATTTTGTTAAAGTTTGGTTTGTTAATATGAACAATAAAAACCTTATATTTCTTTCACTTCCCCAGACTGATGGTGCTTCAATCATAGCCGAAGGAGGAGTAAGTCTATCCTAAAATCATATCTCTAAGCTAAATAGTACTGACAATTACCCCTCAATTCAATTTTTAGGCCATCAGTGCCAAGACCATTGCCGCTGCTGCCGATGCCGCTGCCCCCTATATAAAGCAGCTGAACAAGGGCCTTGGCGATCTGGCTGTAAGTGGTTCTAAAAAAACTGTTGCTAATCTGATGAGTAATGAAAGAATCTTCCATCCCCTCCTCGCAGAACGCCCTCACCAACCTCTGAACAACTTTTGAAGCAGTTCAATTAACAAATAAATATTCAATCGCTTAAAATGCTTAGTGAGTGCTTCTTTTGTGTTCCAATTTGGGAAGAGTCCATCAATTAGTTGGGTTGTTTTGAAATCTTAGAACTGTAAACAAGGTCGTACATCTGCTGGTGTAGCCTGAGATCCCTCGATCCCCAAAGGGGTTGTATCAAAAAGGGGTCAAATGATACGTGAATCGAAGAAGTAGAACACGTGATTGCCAACAACATTAGGGGATCATATTTCCAAAAAAAAATAAAGTATATAGTAGACAGCAGGAGAAGGAGGAAGCGCCGTACACACATGCAGGCTTTTGAATAATTTTTATTATGACAAGTAGGTTGCTTTTGTTCCTCGAGCCTCTGGAATTAGGTCATCTCGAGGGGAATGGGAATCATGTGGGGATGAGGGAATAAAAGGTATGAGGGCCTCTGCCGTTCCGGAAGACATTCTCTTGTATAGCATTTCCCGAGGCCTGCCATTAAGTCGCTTTATCGAGCGGCAAATTTCGATTCTTCCTCCTCCGCTTCCACGATCTTTGGGAGTCACCCTCACTAACTCACTCACTCACTCACGACTCTAGGCTCCCCCCAGGGAAAAGTCGTGCCAGCTCCAGACCTGTAATTATGAAAATTAACAAACATTTTGGTAATTAATTTTCGGCAACCCTTTGGTCGCCTCCTCCTAGCTACGTGGCACCCATAATCCCGCATCAATTAAAATTCACAGCCCGTAAATTCATTCCCCACCCACAAAACATGACTAACCGAGGTGCGTGCGACCACTAGATGGATAAATATTATAATAGATAAATATTGGTGAGTATAGTTATAGGAGGTTCAAAACTTTAAACACCCTTTTCTCATGATTATTTGTATAGATTTTACAATTAGTTTAAAGAGGTAAAATAAAGTTAAAAAAATGTAAAGCCACAAAAAATAATAATATTAGTTTGGGCCACATGAAAGTAGATTCTAGTCTAATCGATCTTTCAACAATATTATTATAGAAATTTTCTAACATAAAGCTGCATTTTAAAACATTTAAATATTTATAACTATTTTTTTTTTGTAATACAGGTTTTAGTTTTATAACAAGATCTAGGTACGTATCCCTATTGTTAAGTACTGTTGTACAAATATTCAGCGTTACTTCCTAAATAAAACGTACATTTCTTTGAAAACCTCAAAAGTGCTGAAAACATTTTTCTTCGACATTCCAATAAAATGGATATTCAATTTAAGTTTTTGGCCACTTTTGGTAAGGAAATTTTGTAGTTTAAGTTCATATTAAAATTCTTTTATTTAATATTTTAAGTCTTGCATTAATATAATAATATAATAGGTATAACCAACGTTTTATAAGTTAGGTATCTAAATTTAAATTTCATTTTTAAATTATTTTATATAATATTTTAAGTCTAGCATTAGTTGTAGTATTACCAACGTTTTATAAGCTAGGTATCTAAATTTTAATTTCATTTTTAAATTATTTTATTTAATATTTTAAGTCATGCATTAGTTGTAATATAATCAACGTTTTATAAGTTTGGTATCGCACACCATTAGGGTCATACTTTGGTTTCCGCTTTCCCAAATTGTAGCCACAATTAAAACACCCCTCCAAAAACAAAGGGCATAAATATGATAATAGAAAACGTTTTCAATAATTTGTGACACTCTTTGTCCGTCAGTTGGCCATCAGCGTTTGGGCCATTAATTGGCGGTTTGACAGCTGAAAGACCTCAAAGCGGAAAGCGAAATCCACGGATCGCAGCCAGTTACCAAATGTGTGGGTGTGATTGGGTAATTGAATCACACACAACTCTCCTGCATTTATATGGGATGTGGAATATGGGATATACAATGTGCAATGGAGGGGCGTAGAATCAAGAGGGGTCCGCAGGCGAATTGTGCAAATCGAGTTGGCCCAACCGACAACCGGTTCCGTCCAGTTTCTATGTTAGTGGTCAAGGTCTAAGGAGCAGCGGACAAATGGACGGATGGAATGGATGACTCGCAGGACTGAGGAGCGGCGGTGGAGTGGTCTTTGCAGCCAAAGTGGAATAAACAATAACAGCAGGCCCACAGAAGAGGAGCTGCACAAAAAGCCAAGCAAAAATATAAATGGGCAGCAGCGGAAAACAGAACCAAAAGGAGTCACGAGAATTGCATAAACAATGTATGTACAAAGTCTGTCAGAGTACGTACATAAATCGAGTTATATATAGCCAGGGGAGTGAGACAACTGAAAGTTTGCGAGGGTGCCCCAGGTCGATATCTTTTGAAAACAAAATATTCAGAGTCTTGAGAAATAACTTAGTGTCATGAAACCATATACAAATTTAACAAAAATATGATAGCTGAATAAGAAAAATACTACATTTATGAAAGCACAAATAAAGATGTAACTTATTCTTGTTATTATTCAATCACTTTGATGTTAAACTGCATTTTTTTAACGGACGTTCTCTTGAGCGGACAAAGTCTGAGAAAAATTTGATTATGTTGATTATAATAGAATTTTTTTTTTTGATTTTTTAAACTAATGTAAACAGCTATCAAGAGTACAAAATAATTTTCCTAGAAACATTTATGGTAATTGAAAAATCATGAATTTTAAGATATAAAATATTTATTTCCTAAAAGTCTTTTCTTTGTTAATGTTAAAGATTATTTATTTAATTTAAGATTTTATATTTTCGCTATTTGAAAAACCCTTAAAAAAATATTTCAACATTAAGTTAAAAGTAAGTAAGTAAATCTCCAGCTACCCTACGAGCAACCTTGAAATGCTAAAGTTCCCAAGATCAAGAGTGAGCCACCCTGACATTCGACCCAAGAGGCACGCACATGCATCATGCAACATGCTACAGCGGCGTGATTGCAACGCAGCAAAAAAAAAGCAATATGCATCGGTGTGCCATCTAAACAGGCATATGCATCGTTAAAAAAAACTTGCAGCATTTACTGGGGCTGCAATGGTGTTTGTGTGTCAAAAAGGGTTGCCAAACCACTCTCAAGCCTTATGTACCAACATATATAATATAATACACAATGCACACTCGCAGGACAGGACTGGAGAAATCCCTATAATGAATATTTTTCCAGCCGCAGAACTGGTTTTCGATTACGTCGTCGTACCCTTCACCCCTTTTACCCCCATAACGCTTATGTTTTTGTTGCAGTGAGAAGCCAAAGGTTGTCTTATCGACACTTGACCAAAGCCAAAAAAAAAAGTAAAACCAAGCAGGGGTCTTCAGTAGAGATACGAATCTGAGATTTGGCCAACTATCGATGCGCGTCCACGATTTTAAAATCCAACTGCAGCATTAATATCCACAGTTTCAGCCTGTCAACTGTCATTCCCGAAAAGAAACTTTCGGGCCTTTGTCTATAATTTCGACACTTCACACGCACATCAGCAACAGCTTCATTAAATTTAATTAATGCTTAGGCAGACATAGAAACGGGTACACTAAGAAAAAAGATGTTTAACCTTCGTTTAAAGAATCCTTAATAGAATTAAAAAAATCATTGTGTATTTTATAATGAAGAATACAAACTCTATATAAACAATAATATTACCATAAATCGTATTAATCAATCAATCCATTTAAGCTTACAATGTAATAATGTTTTTTGTAAAATAATCGAGTTTTTACGCTTGAAGTGTTAGTATTTAATGGTTACAAAAAGAAAACAGTTTTTAAATAAGAACTACCAATCTTCCGTTAACGAATTCTGAAGACAATTTAAAAAATCGTTGATTATTTTATAATAAAGTATAAACAATATCATACCCCATAATAATTAAAAAATCCATTTGAACTTTTCAATAAAAAATATTTTTATGCAACAAACGAACTTTATTGTTTGACTTAGTATAAGTATTTAATGCTTAAAACAATAGTTCAAAATGTTTAAACAAAATAAACATTTAAAATACTTAAATACCTTTTTTTTAGAACTTTGTTTATTTTTCTTAAGTGCAAAAAATTTATCTAAATAAACCTAAAAACCAAAAACAAGAACATAAATAGTTTTTCCAAGTGCCAAACACATAGAAACACCTCTAGGACTAAAGACCCAAAAAAGGGGCTGGGGGGATCGACATCATTAAGCTCGTATCAGTTTACACTGTTTTTACTCGCCGCGGCAGCCCAAAAAATATGCACAAATTAAATTAAATGAAGTGAGTGTGAAAATGCTGCAGGTGGGGGCAAATGGGAGGTAGGTGTGTCAAGGGGGAGTGGGGGTGGCAGTCTGGCAGTGCTGGCTCAAATGGAAAGCCACAGAGTGCAAACGTTAAAAAACCGACGGGGCCTGGTCAAAAGGAAACACGCTCAAGTGATTTCCATGCCACTAACAGACCTGGTACACAGTATACCCATGCCCACCTGTACCCTCGTGTCTGCCTGTTGATGTTAAATCAAGATAAGCAAATTGTTGCCGAAAAATAGAGGCACAAAGGAAGCGATTTGGACGTTTTAATGATGATAGAGCATGACACAGAATAAATGAAAATGAAGTGTGGAAAAAATTCATTTAAATTGCAGGGTAAACAGAACTCGACAGCTATAGTAGTGAGAACTTTTGGGGGTGGAGAAATGAGGAGAGAGTAACTCTTGATTAATGATTGCAAGGATTATTTTGGGTTTTTTTTGGGTTTGGTGGACATGTACCTCCAATGACAGACACAATTGTGCTCACCGGAAAACTGAATAGTTCTGTCAGGAAACGAATCAACAAGGTGGATCTTTTGATTATTTTAAATAAAATTAACATAATAAAGGGTTCTTGAAGATTTCGAAATATATTATGCTAACACAGTTCTAAAATGGGAGGTAGTTCTCCTTAGTAATATATATTCTTTATATGAAAACGCTAAAAAAACCTAAATTTTTTTATTTAATCAAGACCTATTTCTGTATCATTTTAAAACACAATTTTTCTTATTTTTCCCCTGAATATCATTTAGACACACATTTATTAATATGTTAACTTTTTTATCGATCTAAAAACCTTTTTTTTTTGTTTTAATAATGTTATTAAAATTCCTTGAATTTAACCAATTTAAATACACACTCAAGCTCTAAATAATTGGTAAGGAAAATTATCTTTTTTAAAAATTCTTTTTATCACTTTTAATATTCAAAAGTCTCCCTTTTGGAACCAGCTGAATGGAACGCTGAAAAAGCGATCCCAAAATTAAGCAAATGGACAGCGCATCCTCTACACATGTCTTCACACAATTTATACAGACACATGCATTTGCAAGCTGCTGCTGCTGATGTTTGTCATAAACAAAAGTTTCGATAATTATGATAATTCTGTTTTATGCTCCGTTTCTCTCAACATTACCCCTTCCGCCCCTTTCTCTTCCACAACCTTTGTCTTGGTCGTCTGCCTGTCAAAACGTTGTTGTCATAAAAATATATGTCCAAAATATGAGTAAAAGTCAAGTGTGTGCAAATGGCAGTATACGAATACATATTTATATGCATAAGTACACTAAAAAAAATAATATTTAAAAAACCAATAAATAATTTAAAATTTTTTAAATATTTCGTGTAAAAAAATATTTTTAAAATCCTGCAGGATCGTGTAATTTTTCGATTAGATCTAAATAATTTATGATATCCAAGAAAACCATTGTTTAATTAATCAAAATTGTAAAGTTTAAAGTTTAGATGCAATGTTGGGCAGTAAATTTAATTTATTTTTGTTTAACGCTCTAAAGTTATGATATTAAAGCCTTTGGAAAGCACTGGGAATTTAAAAATGAAGACCTATTAAAAAGAATGTTCTATATTATTTTTTAAGTGCACCTATGCTCACATTCATATACACGAAGATATGTATTAACTATGTTGTGAATGCATCTTTCTTGACTGTTTTTTTTTGTGGTCGCTCAACCTGTTTCACCTGAGCGAGCTTCCCCAAAAACCCCGAAAATACAAAAGCCCTGACGAGTGGACAGTGGGTAGGGTTCATTATCATCATGGTTATTATAATTATAATTTGGTGTCTGCCTTTTTTGGGTTTCCTTTGCACCCTTTTAGCAGGAGCATAACAACAAGAACAAGTGCAGTTAGCACTGGTTAAAACTGATTTAATTTAAAAATATATTTTATGCGGGGAGACAGGGCATCCTGTTAGCCTGCTCTTCATAAGTGTCTCCTTACCCCCCTCTTTGGGTCGGACCCTTCTAAGCTGCGATTCTTAATGGGCAGCGAGGCGTCTCAAGGTCTTCCCTGTCAACTGATAAAGAGATAATGTTGCAAAAAAACGCACTGAAGAAATTATAAGAAGAGGAAGAGACACAAAAAGTGAAGTAGCAACTGTCTGACTGGCACACACTCAGACACACACACATTTCAGAAACAGAGGAGCCATGATATCATCGAAGAAACAGAAACAGAAAGCAGCGAAGAAGACTGAAAAACCAGGCGAACTGAAACAAACCGCAGAAAAATAATTTGGGGGTAAGGGGACCGTTGAGAGCAAAAGGGGTAGTACACAAACAAAATTATTAAAATTATTTAAGTTTAAACAAAAAATTTATTTTAAAAAATAGTAAGAAGTTAAAATGAAAATGTTTTTAAACCATTTTTGGGGCTGAGCATATTTCAAATTTTTTTTTAAATAGAAAACACTTTGTTCTATTGTTAATCATCTTTTTAAAAACTACCAAAAAGTTCTTAAAAAAAAAAAAAAAGTTAAAACATTTGCTTCTTGCACAAGTTAAGAAATAATAATACAAAAATAAATAAATGTTTTATGTATTTTTAATTCAATAATATTATTAGTTTTTATCTTTTGCTGAATTTGTTGAAAAATATGTTAAGGTTTTAATCAGAAAAATTAGCCAATTTACATTTTTTTAATATGATTAAACAGTGCGTCGGTAAAAGTATAAAAGTCTTTTAAATCTGTACTTAAAAAAAAATATATAATGGAACCATTTTAAAAATATTTTGAAAAATAAAACAAATTCAAAGCTTGAAATTAAAAACATAATAAATCTTTCCCTAGAGTATGCACTATATTTTTTTCAATATTTTTTTCTGACTGTACATACTCCAACTGACAAGCGAAAGAGACGGCGAAAGACTCACTTCTATCCCCACTCCTCGCACACTCACACTCACACCACCGCAGCAAGTTCAAGTTTGTGAGGCAGGATCCCATTCAAGGCCCCAAACCAGCAGACGTGAAAGAAGAGGAAGAACAATGGGAGAGGGGTACTAAAGAAAAAAAAAACATCGCAAACAAGTTTCGCTTTTATTTAGTGCCCAACAACAGCGCCAACTTGCAGATTCCCCCATCACACAGGCGCAGAATTCCACATGCGCGCCTTATATAGAGAGGGAACTGGGAACTGGCTATGTACCCAACCTTGCACCGAACTTTGGCGATCCGATTCGAACGAATGTTCCAGCTTTACGTGCCGCAGCATAAAAATGGAACAGGCAGCTGAACCAAAGAAGAGCAGGGCTACAGCTGCGGTCAAATATATTGGGTTTAAACAATGTATTTTGTTCTATAACATAGGAAGCTTGTTGTTATCATTTGGTCACACTTAAATATTTATTTTGAACCAAAGTTCTATTAATTGAAGTCTAAATTGCATTAATGCAATAGTTACATATATATTAAGTGGTACTTAATGAGAAGCTTAAAGTAACCAGCTTTTAATTGTGTCTCGTTACTTCCATACAATATACATACATGCATTTGGTCACACTTTTTTGAAATTCTATGCTTTTATGAAAAAAGCCTCACTTAATTTTAGTGACTTGAAGCTCATTGAACTATGTATTGAATTATAAAAGGGTAAAAATTACCTTCTGTCCAAATGATATTACTAAACTTTTTTATTTGAAGTTTAAAAATTTAGAATTGACAGAAATTTCTCAATTAATTTGTATGTCTGGATGATCTTAAATCTAGTACTATTACCTCAAGCCCAGTTGTAGAATCAGCAGCCAAAAGCGAAGGCGATCGCACTTAATGCTCCACTGATTGCACAACGATCGTTGAAAGGGAGACCGCGATAGAGGGAACTCAGGAGAATCTCAGGGGTACTCCAGGGGTTTTTCAAGGGAGAGGAGCAAAGATCAGGGGAGGGGAGTGATGGAGCAGTAGACACAATTGTAGCCGCAGTCCGTGTCAGTAGGTAGACCCCATCATCATACAGTAAGAACACTATGTGGTATGTGTGTGCCATGTGCATCTATGTGTGTCACAAGGAGCTGAAATTAAAGTAAGGCAGGAGGTTTCTCGGACTGCTGGCATGTGTACAGAGAGAATAGTGTAACCCACTCCACATTGCCCTTTTTTTTAAGCCACCACACAATGGGCATTTAATTATTTAACCATCCAGCAACTCCCCGTCGTGGCAGACGACTTTAGACTTCATCTGTTGCAACTTTGTTGCACTCTGGAAACAGATCGTGTCGACTAAGGGGTACCTATGTATGAAGACTACTTTTGTAGACCAAAATCATATATAAGCACTTGATTAAAATACCCTTTAAGCTAATAAAATCACCGTCTCCTATTAGATAAGTCTTAAAATAAAAACAGTTCTCCATATAGCATAACAAAACTATTAAAAACATTATTTAAGTCAAAGCTTTATAAAGCTTTAAACCTTAATTTGATTATAATCAAAAATAGTTAATTGTAATTACTTAATCAAAACTCTTAAACACGTTATGAGGGGCCCTTACAGTTTGCACGTAAAGTGAGGTGCTTAAATGTAATACAATAATGACTTTAACCACATACCAAAATCCCCATTCAACCCACCGAATACCGAGTGTAATGAAAAGTGATTTCCCAGCCAGGATGATTCTTCATCTGCCGCCTGATTAATCGCGAATCGTGATGGGGCTATCGGCTTGAGATCACGTTCCGACTCCAGCTGAGATCCTCCCTTCCTTTGTGAGTGTGTTAAAAATAGTACGGCCGGGTATTTAGATCTTAAGTCCCAGATATACGTATGTATAAGGGGCTGCCCCTGTGGGCGGTGTGGGGTCGTCAGCAACTGATGAACTGCAATATGGGAATGGAATCCTCGACGGCCGCTAATTGGAGATCCGACATTCTGAAATGATTTATTCCAAATATTTACACTTGTTGTGGCTTTCTGGCCTTATAAATCCCAGCCAGCAAATGTTTTGTCACGCGATCCCCCAGTCGTGTTCCTCTAAGCATGTGGTTTTCATTTCATCGTGACACAATGTCCATGCTCCAAAGTGTCAAGTTCTGACTTAACTCAGTTCGGTTCAGCGATCGCCATAAATAACGAAATGGTTTCGAAAACAACTCGAGAGGAACTTTAAGTGCAGAGGAAAAAAATTCATTTAAAATGTAATTATATTTCTTTGTTAATATATGATTTTATGATTTAAACAAAAATATCCCAATCCTTATGTATCTTTTTAAATAAATTATATAATTGACACCAATTATGGAAATAAATTTTTATAATCAAAACAAAATTTTAAGTACAGTCAATTTAATTATTATTTTTTTAACACTTAGTAGTTGACTGAAATATATATTCTATAATATAATAAATAAGTATGTATTTTTTTGCTGTGCATGTAAAAGACGCAATTCCCTTGAAAGAAGAATCAAAGTGTTTGTTTTCTTTCTGCCACGGATCGAAGAGAACAATAAAGTATTTATGTATTTGAAGGAGGGATCCCAATTTCAGCGTTCGCCTGCATTGGCAGATAAGCAATGGACCTCGATCCCCTTAAAAAAAAACAAACAAAACCCAAAAATAAAATTTATTTTTTCCGTTTTTTTTTCTCCTTGTGGTTTTTTTTTCCCCCTTTTCCCCCCCCCTCCCCCCCCCCCCAAAAATTTAATTTTTTTTATATTTTAATTTTTTTTTTTTTTTTTTTTTTTTTTTTTTTTTATTTGGTTTGTTTTTTTTTTTTTTTTTTAAAATATATTCTTTTTTTTCTTATTTTTTTTTTTTTAAAAAATAAAAAATTTTTTTTTTTTGGTATGGGTTAGTTGATTTTTAAAGAAAAAAAACACACCAAACTGCGCATTCCCGAAAAAGGCGGCCGCGGCTTTCCGGGCCCCCCGGCTTTTTTTTTTATGACAAACGGACATGTGTATTAGTTTTTGTTAAATAAATATATTATATTAAACGTAACTCCCCCCATGCCGTCCCACACATCATACTTCTACCTTCGCATAAATACAAAGGGGACGTGGCATAACGGGGCAATTTCATTAATCCCAAGTATAACTTATGGCCTCCGATTTTCACAGTGCTGACAGTGGCCACCTTTAACCCTTCTCCAACCCCTCACTAATTATGCAGCAAAGTCGGAACCAACACAAAACAAAAAAAATACAACCCAAAAAATATAAATAAAAATTTTTGAGAAACGACTTCTTCTTCGCGGGCAACAAAGACTCCCCTTGATGGACGACACTCTGGGGAACGTTTTGTCCGATCCCCGCCCACAAGCAAATTGCTTACAGGGCAAAATGCAAATCAAAATGACAAAAGCAATTAAATTTAACCCATTTCCAATGCAGAAAAAAGTCGCACTTTTTGTGGTTATTTCATGTGGAAAATGTACTGCATCATGGCAGGAAAAAAGGAGTAAAAAAAACCAGAAAAGGGCTCTTTTAATTATTTGGCGCCTGCATGTGTCTCAATTTAAATTAGCTGCCGGGGTTTTTTTTTTCTACGGCTTCGAAGGAAATTAAAATTCAATTTAAAAATGCCACGAAAAAGCAGGAAAAGCTGGAGAAAAAAAGCCGTACAACAAAAGTGGGCTAATTTTGTTATGGTCCCTCAGGGGGGTTGGTTCCAGAAGTCCAAGACCAAGACCTGAGTTCAAAGGGTTGCCTCGGAAATTAGTTTTAGAATTTATGGTGTTTTTTTTTTGTTTTTTTTCAGTGGGAAGGGGTCTGTCTTTAGCGCGCCTTTCAATTGCCATAAATATGATTTATGATTGGCGCATTTAATAAGGATAATTTTCATTATTTGTGTGCCACTGGAAACAGTCATTCCCATTCGGTTCACACCCGCCCCAATTAACGCACAATTGCAGGAGGCTGCTGCTGTACACCGCCATTTTCCCCCTTTGGGATCTCCATCCCAGTATCCCAGCATCCCAAAGATGATGCTGCAACTTCGTGGGGCAACTATTCATCAGTCATGCAATCGCTGCGGCTGCCGCTGCCTTCGTCTCCACTGCGATCCTCAATGACATCGAAATGTGCGGTCGGCATGCCGGGAACATCTCCTCAGACAAGTGGGCCTGCAGATGAGGGCGGTCCCCGCCAGAAAACCTTGAAAACGACATCCAAAGGGCTGGTTCTCCGCCTCCCAGCCCTCAGCTCCATCTCCTCGCCCCCAACTCCTCGATAGCCCCTCGCTTCCTTTGGTCGCGGGATCAGCACAAAGGCGGCGTGCAAAATAAACAGCGAAACCAGCGCACTGTGGTTAAAAATTAAAATATCAATGCAAACTTATGACATGCAAATATATTTTTAAATAATTTCTTATTCAAGAGTTTCCATCGAAAGCTAAAGTGATTTTAAAAATATTTTAATATGTGATATTTAGAATATCAAAAGACTATGACAGATTTTTACCTTGAAATTTGAGGTATAAATTATATAACTTACTTAAAAACCCTTTTTTTATGGAATTCCTGGTTAAAACATAACATACTGTTGCATACTTTTAGACACCTGTTTAAGTGATTTCAGATCACTGACGATATTCATTTAACTTTATATAAATGTGTTTGTTACAAAAACAATTACACCCATTATAAAAATTTTAAAAATATTAGATGACTATTTATAGAATATACCTCCTGAATTTAGTTATATACGTATTTTTTGATGTTTAATAATAATTTAAAGATGTAATCATAAGTCCCTAATAAAGCTATTAAAAAATGAAATTATTATCAAGCTCAAACTGAAACCACTGTCCTGTGAGTCGGGAGTTCGGGATGCCTTGGCACGACGCCTGGCCAGAACAAACATTGTTAGCACTAAATGTCGTCGTTGTCTTCCCTTTAGCCCCCTCATCCCTTGTCCTACCCCCCTTTGGGACTGCCCCTGCCTCCTCTGGAGCAATATTTACACGCGGTGCACGAAGTTGCAATGAATGTTGCTGGTTGTTGCTGTTGCTGTTGCTGGTGTCGACAGATACGCCAAGGCATTAAAGTATAAAAATAAGAACGTCTTCCTGCCGAGGCTCCCCCTCCCGTCCCGCCCCCTTTTTCCAGGCCTTTTCATCTCCTTCGTGGGAGCGAGCCGCACTTGAAATTGCATTTTCTCCTGGCCTGGCCTTGAAAATGGCTCCGCCACAAACTCGCCAACTAACTTGGCTCGAAGTCGGCAGCGGCAAATAACTAAATGAACGAAAACGAAACGAACAGAAATTTTTGGCCTCAAGTAAAAGTCCGTGGCCCAAAAGAAAGCGTTTATATATTACTTATAGGACTTAAAAAGAACTTTACATTGAAATAAGGACAAAAATATGTATACAACATTTTAAAAAATTAAATTTTAAACTTAATTAAAACTAATTTATAGCTAAAAATTTAAACAATACGAATCAAAATGAATTAAAAATTTATTTCCCATATAGAATTAATTAACAATGAATGTTCTATATTTTTTCTTCATTTATTTCTTCTTATAATATTTATATTACCAAAATTAATATAAGAGCCTTTCTGGGGTTAAGAAAACACAAAGCTTCCTGTGGAAGGCACAAATGGTTTTATTTTATGTCCTTGTCTGCCATGACACGACTCAACCACTCAAAACGAATGATGCAAGATGGAAGAGATGCCGATCCCCCTTTCCGGGCATAAATTTTAAGTGTGCAATTTCTCTAATGTCGAATGCTCCGACGACTGCCAAAGATCTCAAAAAGGTGCCCAACTAACCACTGACCCACTCGAAAAAGGGGAAACAGAGGTACTCCTTCACCAAAGTTAAGGAATGGCCAGAAGGCGAAACCAAAACTCAGAAACAGGCCTTCGAATGGATGCACTTTACCAAATTTTTTATAATTTGAATGTTGTAAACTGATTACCATTACCTAAGTTGTTAAGTCCTTAAAAATACATAAAAATATGTTTGTATATTTTTAAAGCTTTTTGTTCCTTTCCACATCATTTTCATTTCTTGTTAAAACTGATTGTTATTTTTAAACAAACACCTAATCGTGTGTAAACATAATTATATTTTTTTAAATGTATGCATCGTAAATTTTCTTACCAAAATTAATATTTTAAACCTCACCTTGAATTTATCCAGAGTTTTTAAATGAGATATTTGTTTTGTTATAGTAGTATTTAAGAAATTTACCACTTTGAAAATATTAAATTAAATTAAATTTTCTCAGTGTGATCTGAATTCTGTAGAGTCTGTTTCTGGTCTGCGCTGGTTGGTCGTCCCTGCGGTTGCCTGCATTTTTGGTCATGGCCTTTTGGCACTGCTGCCCTGACACTGCTGCACATTAATTATTGTTTATGTCCGGCCAGACAATGCAACACGGCCCGACTGGAGCGGTTGTGTCAAGTTCAAGGGTTCATTAAAAAGGACCAGACAATGGCTTTCTGGATCCCTCTGGTTCTGCCCACGCCAGCAAGCCAAAACCCTTCCCATCACAGTGGCGGAGGAGGCAAATGCAAAAAACCTGCACCGGATGCATCCGAGATAAATTCAGATACAGGCTTGGGCTTATTTTCTAACAATTTTCAGGTAGGTGCAGCTAAATCTGGACGTGGATGTGGATGTGGCTGTGGAACTGGAGCTGGGGCTGGGGCTGGGCAACTCCAACTTACACTCCGTAATCTCAATTGTCGGCTTTGCAGTGCTCGGTGATACGTGTGACCCTAATCCGCATTGACATGTCGCTCAAATTAGATAATAAAGTTGTCTCCGCCCCGTGGGCTTGCCTCTGGAGCTCCGGTCTCGAAAATCGGTCTGGGTCGGGGTCGCTCGCTCAGAGGAGATTGTCAGACGAGCCGGCTGCTCCTATGACAACAATGAGACATCGACCCAAGCAACTCACCTCTTCTCTAATGCTGTAAAATACACTTTTAAAAAACTAAATTCAACATTGTACTTTCAATGAGAAAATATTATTGAATAAGACAATATAATTTATAACTTTTTATAAAACCAAAGTTTTTAACCATTTTTATCTCTTTCTTCAATATTTTGTAATTTTGTAGCATTGTAATTTTAATGAGAAAATATTATCGAATAAGACAATACAATTGATAATTTTTTTATTAAACAAAAAAAGTTTTTATCCATTATTATCTCTTTCTTTATTATTTTATAAATAGTTGAAAATTTTCGTAAGATTTAAGAATCTTTTTATTAATATAACGTTATATGAAAGAATGAAAGCAAGAGCACAAGGATAAAGATTAAGTTAAATTTTTAGATTTTAAATTTCTTTGTGACCACCTATATTTTTTTATCACATTTCTCCAGTTTTCTTATAGAATATTTGACTTAAAAAAAAGAGACATTGCATTTTTATTTCAAAAAAGATTCTATACATTTTTGGATTAGTTTACATTTACATTTTAAGATTTTAAGGTAAGTTTCAGAATAAACTGGATTTGATTTAAAGATACAATTTTTTAAGCCTTTAAGCCTTTTGCTAGGCTCAAAAACCTTTACCCAATGTTGATTTTCATGACACCGAGATATAACTTTCGGTTGAAAAGATTCTGAGTATTGAATTTTCCTAAGTGTACATACATATGTATGCTGTTCACACCGAAGCAAGCCGAGCCCAGTCGAGCCGTTTTTAATCCAATTAAAGTATGGATTTATGAACTACTCGTCTGTGACTGCGACTGTTGCAGGGAAGGTAAACCCTTTTTATGGCCAGTGCGTGCTCCAACTCCCGGAGAAAGGGGTGGAGAAAGGTAGAACAGAGATAAAAGAGGAAAAATATAGAGAGAAAGAGTGATATTTTAATGGCTTCAACGAGCCGCAAATTATAATCCAACTTTCCTTGCCTCTGCAATTGCAGGCGCATTTCAAGTGCACTCCACTCGATGACAAAACGGTGTGAAGGTAAAATCTAAAGAGCAGAAATGCAGAAAAGCGAAGTTGACGACAAACCGCAAGAGACAAAAATAATTATACATTTTCTCTCTACAGTATAGGTTAAGATTTGAATACTTATTGTAAGTCTCTTCTAGAGAAGATTCAATAAACAAATAAAACGTATAAATAAAAAAAAAAAAAATTTTCTCTCAAAAAGGTAGGCATCAGATGACAGAAAATGCAACAGAAAAGCAATAAAAAATATGTGAGACATCTTAAAATTTTGGAAAAATACAATAAGATAAAGTCGTTCAATATTTCAATATTTTTAATATTCTCAATATTTTTAATATTCATTTCTGAAATGTGTGTTATTATCACAAAAAGACAAATACACTTTATTAAACTAACTTAAAGCAGAAAAAATATCGAAATTTTTAAAAACTACAGTAAGCTATTAATTAAAGGAATTAAAAATAATAATAATATTAAGAAATATCGTATCTACCTATACTTTTAAATGTGTTAAAATTTCCCATGGCTTACTTAAATTTCCTTACAAAACCCGCAATACTGTTTTACAAAAAGTTGTTGCCATCAATTAACAACTCCATTCTTCAACTGAAAGAAACCTCTTCTCCGCCAATTCATTCATTAAGCGTTACCCTTTCTAGGGTTAAGCCCTGCCAGCTCTTTCTTCTGCACAAAGGAAAAGCTGAAGAAGAATTATCATAGTAATCTTGATAAGTAAACGCATACACACATGAAGCGGCAGTGAATGTCTGTGTACGTGTATGCGTAATTAGCATGCACGCAAATAAATTGTTAGCAGTTGCGGGTTAAGCACCATGGACGGGGAGTCAAGGGGGGCGCTGAAGGAGGGGGTCTGCCACTCGATTTAACGAGCTGCGACTGCAACGGCGACGCAGGCTGCGACTGCGACAGAAACGGAGACAGAGACAGAAGACAGAGGCTTTCATCAACGCGTCAGTGCTGAGCTAACCCCTTGGCCCTGCCCCTTACACTGGGCGAAATAAATTCCTATAAACCATATATTAGAGTGAAGCAGCAAGAAGTGCACGCACACCAAAAACAACACTGCTCGTCGTGCCCATGCCTGCTCTAAACAGTATGCAATGCTTTTAAATAAAAAAAGGAAGTTAACTTTGCTTGTTAAAACAAATAAACATGTTATTTAAATACTTAAAATAAATAAAAAAAAACTTATTAAATTTAAGTATTTTTCTGTGTACTTATGCACCACCCCCTTGCACTTTTCACCCCTTTCTTAGCCCCCTGAGACCCACCACACGCATTTAAAGAATTATGATGCGGCAGCAACGCACATATCGCTGAAGGAGCCCCAACAGCTACAAATCTTCCCTTGGGCACCTCTTCTCTTGCCCCTCTTTTTTCTTGGGTTGCCTCCACCCCCTTTTAACCCCTCATAGGCCTCTTTTCTCTAACCAGGCGCGGTGCATGCAACGTAGCGTTTCAATTTATGCGAAGTGATTCGTCATGCGGTTAACTTTAGAATCCGCACAGCCAAAGACCCATGCATACTTGAGCTGCAGTAGAGACTCGCTAAGTAGAACAAGATCATTAGGGACTGCAAAGGAACTTAAAACACAACCTTAATAATTGCCTTGCTTTCCAGTTTTCTGGTAGGTAAACATCATAAAGATAGCCGTTTATCAAAATTGAACACCAAGAAAAATATTGGTCATCAATTATGATTTCATTCTTTTGTAGAGCTACTTATCTATTAGCTACAATTTGTTTTGCAATAAAACGATTATACTAAATAAAGATAAGATTAAAGTACTGTAAAAAACTGTACTGTATAAATACTAAAAATATGTTACATACACTAAAAAAATTTTTTTAACTACTACAGTCAGTTTTCGGTGTTTTAAAAATCAATCTAGTAGAATTTTTAAATCATTTTTTTTAATTCCAAAACACTGTTTTAGATGTTTCGTTGATACTGCAAAATTTAAAATGATCGCTTGACACTGCAAATATTAAAACAAAAAATTGGTTATATTTTTTTAAGAAGAATCTGCTTTTTTATATAATATCATATATAACGAAGTCCCACTGTTTTTTGTTTAGTGGGGAGTCGTGTGGGCTGGCTCATGAGTGTTCGAGCGTCTGAGTACCAACAACGTATGGTTGCATGGGTGGTGGTGGTGCCAGTGGTGCCAGTGGTGCTGTTTCTGATATTTTCTGCTGGTGGTGCTGATGTTGCCTAGGCCCTCAGTGGCGGCCACAAGGCATTTGCATATAACTTGGGAGCCAGAGAAAGGGAATGGGGAATCCACGAGGGACCGGGGGGAGCCTTGAAACCTAGACGGCGACAAAGCCATCGTCAAGTTCAAGAGGAGGTGGTGGTGGTGCTGGTGGTGGTGGGGTTGTGGTGGTGCACATAAGGAATACTCTGCAAACTACTCAATTGGCGGCGTTGACACTGCCATTTGTTTCACTTTTCATGCCTTTTGTTTAGGCTGCCTTCTCTTTTGGCTTATCGTTTGCTTTGTTAGCTGGTAGGACCACCTCCTCCTCCTTCTCCTCCTCCTTCTCCTTACTTTTCCTGCAATTGTTGCAACTGCACTTGCCATGGGTTTGGCCATGAAAAAGTTTAAACACCTCGACTTGGCCAGGGAAATGTGCTGTTCTCCGCCCTTCGACTCTCCTATTATTAGCTAATAGCCGAACGAGTTGGTTGCCAACTGATTAGCCATTGACGACCACGCCCTGTTCCACCCATCAGTGCACAGAAAAAAAGTTCAATAAGTTCTTTATTAAAAAGAAAGCTTTGATAGATTTTTATTTAATTTTAGTAAAGTATTCTAAAATGGGTTCTTACCAAACACCTTATTGAAATTTCTTCTCAATAATCTTAAGTGTACATATGATTTTAAATAAAATAAAATAAAACCCCATTCGTTTGTAATAGTTTTGTTTTATTAATCATTTTTACATTTTAGTTAAGAGAATAATAAAAATGTTCTTATTTTTCCAAAAAAAAAAGCAGGTAAGTCAAAATTTAATTTTAGTTTTTAATTAATTTTTAAAAAGAATTTAAATAAATTTTTAATTGATACTTTTCTCATACTTTTTCTTCATGTAGATACTCATATCGAACCATCGGCCCATCAATTATTCCCCAAGCGTTGACACCAAACAATTTGTCAAAAGATAATTTGTTGTTGCAGCTGGCTTTGGCTAGAACCCCCTCCTCCCCCTCCCAGTGATAAGCGGCTAACGAAGTGGCCATTGTTTGCTCTGGGCCCGCACTGCACCCACTTTTGCTCATTTACCCAATGCAGCCAACAGATTGTGGGCCATTCAACCCACTCGCTCTTGCCTCGTTAGCCAATTTCCAGTTTCCACCTGATTCGTTGCAGCGTTTTGGGGGCCAGATGCATTCGCACAAGCCATGCTAATGAATTACGATTTTCTATTGTATGGGAGGTATAGTACTTTGCCCCTTGGAAATGTGAGCAAATCATTTTAATGGAAAAACCGATGACACACAAAAGTTACAAATTAATGACAGCCAATTGACTTTGCGGTCAGAATGCTATAAGGTTGACAGATGAATTTATATATTGAAGGGGAAAAAAAGTATAATGGAAATGCAATAAAAATACAAGATGAATGTAAAGTGAACTATAATTTAATAGTATCAACTTTAGTAGGTATAATATGGAAATTTAAATATATTTGCTAAAGTACCTATTGAATAAAATAGAATTCAATCTACTGTTCCTAAAAATATATTTTATCACCAATATCTGGTACAAAAATATTAATCTTTTATGTACAAAAATCCCATGTGGCATAGCATTTTTTATCTACATCTTGAGCCGTTGCCAATCAGAAGAAATAACTTCCAGGAAAACTTTTATGACTCGCTACGTTTTTTTTTTGTAGATGACAGCTTGACCCCTCCTTTTTAAACAGTCACATTTTTGGGGCACGCAAATTTCTGTGTGTATTCTCCTATTTTATAGGCGGCACTTTGATTGCTTTAAGCACACAAAATCTATGGTCGTAGAAAATTAATAGATTCATAAAAAAAGACCAACAAATAAACGGGACCGAACGCACCAAAAAAGATTTTCGATATGTGCGTAGAGAAGACCGTGGACTTTCAGGGGAGTGGAGAAAGGGAAGACGATCTTGAGCTCTTGGCAGCGGTCCGTTTTAATTTGTTAATTTACCACAATTTCAGCTTTTTCTGATCTTTTTTTCTGAGAGCTCTGTGGATAGTCTAATTTTTAAATAGGCAGATGTCTTCAAGGGCTCCAGTTGGGAGACAGTTTCTCAAGGTTTAAATTTCAGAGGCCTAGCCAGTAAAAGTTTAAAGGGGATTATTATGCATCTTTACAAATCGCTTTCTTAAAGACTTTTTTAATTAGTAATCTTTTTTATCAAATTTAATATTTTAAACTGGCTTTCTTAAAATATAGAATATATGTAAACAATTTTTAAAGTAAATAGTCTGTTAAAGAAAATTTTAAAGACATTAAAAAAAACTTTTCGAAACACAGCTAAAAGAAATTTAAAATAAAATAATATAATCACTATTTCGTACATTTTTGTATTAGTTAATTACAAGAGTATTCCCCATTCTTGTTAACTTTTCTTGCCCTTGTCGTTTGCTGTTTAGCATGTGAATGATTTATGCCCCCCAAAATGTTGCCTGCGTCCATTTGTGACTCCTCCACTCTGCTCCACTCCACTTTGCTCCAATCCTATCCAATCCGCATGGCAAATGCGTAGTTACGCACGCTGACAGACTTCAGTTTCCCCCATTGGATACAGTCTCCTACGAAAGTCTGCCCCTCAACCTCTCCTCCTGTTTAATAGCAACAATTTGGTTTTCATTTTATAATGAAATAGACGGAGCTTCTGAAATGGGCGGTTCCTGGAACTTGAGCGGATGTGTTGATTTATGGGATTCTTTTGTTTGGTAGGGGGGCAGATTACGTAAGTCAACAATTGAGGCAATTCCAAATACAGAACTTAAAAAGGGGTAATTGGAATCCTGTGGGAAAGTTGCCTCTAAAAAAATTGGCGATATGCAATTAAAGAAAAGGGGAAAATTGACACACAAAAAAAGTATTGTTATTTACAATGTTATGTTATTTTATTAATAAATAAAGGAGGATTTTTTTTATTTTATTTAAACTCTTTAAAGTCTTGTTTGCCAAATCCATTAACCCACACAAAACATATTTAAGAAAATGTGAAAAACACCGAGGATACATTTTTTTGTAGTATCCACACACACTTTTTCTGTGCATTGATGACGGTCATGGTCTAATTGCACCCAAAAGGGTTAAGCAGACGTGCAAAATTTGATCAGCATGCAGAGGGGCAGGGGCGTGGAGTTTAAAGGGGGTAAACTCCAGACCAGCGAGGCGCATTAATCCAATTCCAATTGTGACATTTTCCCCCACAAGAGCACCGGCGGATGTAACGGTCCGCAAGCAAATGACAAAAAATCGCATGACATGATGTTCGTGGAAAGTGCAACAAAGGTCCAAAACTCCCCATTTCTCCGCCCATCTCCTCCTCCCATTTTTTTTCCCAACTGCATCTTTTTTTTTTGTTTTTTGCCACAACAAAACTGCATGACAATGGAGGCGAGCTTGAGAGCAGGTTGCCAAAACTGAGTCAACTGCAGCCACTGTCAGTAGTAGTAGGTATACCCAGTAATTGTAGATAATAGAAGAATATTGCATTCCAGAAGATCTGGTCATCAGTTAGGAATAACTTATCTGGATCTCTGGATCTTAACTCAAAAATGCCTTGAGTAAACATGTAAATCTGCGTAGACAGATTTTGTTTGTCTTTAAAGCACAATAACAGATTTTTTTCTATTTCATGTGAATTTAAGCCAAATTTTTAAAGCTAAATCATTATTAATTTATGAATAGAACACTATAAATCGATCTTAGTACATAATTAACGGTCAATATAGTGTTATTTATTTAAAAAATTTAAAATTATAATTTCAAAAATTAAAAAAGGCCAAAGAGAGATGAAAAATACTTATATTCTTACTTCTGCACAAGTGTTGTAAAATTAAAAATTAATGTAGGTACCTTACACGAACTTACCTAGTTGTTGCTTTTAAGTTTTTAGATAATATTTGGCGGAATTTTGACTATTTTATTAAAATTTCCTAAAAAAACTAGCTTTAAAAATTGTGTTGTTTAGAAAGATGTATAAAGATGCAAAATATTAAAAAAAAATTACCAGTGTTAAAAATAAAATAAAGATTGTGAAAAATTCAAAACACTGAGAATCCCATAGTCTAAAAATTACTATTTAGACTTCTTGCAAATGGAAGCAGCAAATGGGGGAGGGGGAAAATCGGGAGGTGTGGTCTGGTCCCATGTAATTAACCTGCTAAACCGCTGTGACGCCAGCTGCCCTGATATTCATGTCGCAGACTGCACATACACACACACACACCGAAAAAGAGAGAACGAGACGCAAAAGTTGGGGGCTCTGGCAACATTTTAAATTGCCATAATAAATGACCAAAAATAAATAAATGAAATTTTTAGCAGAGTTGTGGGAGGAGAAGGGGTTGGGGTTTTTCCCGGTGGGAGGAGCTCCAACATTTTGTGGAGCTCTTTCTGTACACCACATGCTTCTATGTATGTCTGTGTGTTTTTGGGGGTTGCTTCCATTGCGAGTGTGTTTCCAGTCAGAACTTTCATTTTCATTCGCAAAAAGCGGCAAAAAAATAACAAAAAACGGAAAAACAAAGGAAAATCAGCCAAGCGAATGACGTGGCACAGAACAAATTTCGATAACTTTTCAGGTGGATGGGAGTTTTTGTTAATCAAAGAGACACAGCGGGCAGTCTCTAGTAAAAACCTTTAAAAATTCGTTTGAATATTGTCCGCTTTTGAAAGTAAAGTAAAAAATTTGGTAAAACACTTAAACTTCAATTTTAATATAAAAGTTTTATTTTTCATCTGCAATGAAGGAAATGTAAAACAGTTTTTAAAAAAAAAAAGAGTTTCTTACAAAGTTTTTATAAAATAATGTAAAAATTCATAGTTTTTAATATTCATTCTTCTCCACTTGTAAGTTTGGACCTTAAAGCCTTAAAACAACATTAACTTAAACTAATTTGCTTCTAAAACCATATTAATGTGCTGTAATACCACAATAACTTTCAGTTTTATTTATTTTTAATCTTTTTAATTTTTCAGTTTTACCTTCTTTTTGGCCCTAAATTTTATACCCTTTGATTTGATGTCCGAAATGTTTGTGTTCTTTACTTTATTAGGGCATGTAAGCGTCTTATGGCAAACACGATTTTGTCACCCCACCCACTTTTTCCACCCAGTAACCCCCCGAAAAATTTATGACTCACTCGGACGACCGCAGAAATAAATACGAGCATAAATATGAGCATAAATATGTTGCTCCAAAGATGAAATCTACGCAACAAAGTCGCCTTACAAAGTGCGCAGTAAAAATAAACAAAACAAGGCGAAATAAAACGTCGATAAAGTAAAAGATCCCCAAGAAAATTCTAGAAAGACAGTACACTGAAAAAAAAACAGAATACAGGATCACATAATCACATAATACAAAGATAAATCCTTATAAATGTTAATTCCAGAACTTTCCTTATATTATTTTATATTGAAAGTATATTTTAGGGAAAACCATATTAAATATCAACTAAATATGGTAAAAAATAACATTACAGACAGGTACACTATTAAAAATAAGATCACATTGACCCTTATTTCATAGTATATTTTATGCTTTACATTTCTTTTTGAAAAACTCCCAACATATAACACCTTGTGCCTCCCACTTTTACTCTCTCCCTTTCCCCACTTTTACTCTTCTTCCCTCCCCCTCGCCCAATCACTTTTTTCAACCCACCCCACACATAGAAAACGCGACCTCGGTTAAGGAAGAGAATGTTCTCAAACTTCGGCAGAAACTCCGCAGAAAAAGAAAGGAAAGTGGGTGGGGGAAAATGGGTGGATAAAGGTTGAGGAGAAGAGAGGTGCGGTGGAAAGTGAGAACGGAGCGAAGCCAAATAAATGCGAGGCGTTCGCTGTCAGCGATGAAAAGGAAACCCAAGAGGCGGAAAACAACGCAAAAGCCAGCCTAGGAAAATGGAAAAATGTTTCATGTGCAAATATACATTCGCACAAGCAGAAAATAACCATACGTCTACAGTTCTGTGCAAAAAAATAACTTATCAAATATTGCGTGCTAAATTTAAATCCCAAAATAATAGTAAGAAAAATAAAGTTTAAAAAGAAGTCTTTTTCTATTTATTCCCTAAAATATTACTTTCCTAATTTTAAAATTATATTTCACACAAAACTCTTTGAAAAATAATCTTTCCTTATGTCATATTTAAATTAAAATACTTTCCTTTAGCGGTAAAAAATATTTAATAAAAGTTTATCGCTATTATTTTGAGCACCACTGTATTCCTGAGTTCTCCACTCACACAAACAAGACTCCAAAAGAAGCGTGGAGAAGGGAAGAGCGAAGAAGAAGAAGAGACAGCAAGCAGTTTCCCTTTGACGTACTGACGTAATGCGGCAAATGCTGCGCCAAACTCCAACTTATCTCTGTCCCACTCTCACTCCTCATGCATATCCCTCTTCCTCTCCCCTTCGATCCACTTCAACTTCATTTCTGCCCACAACAATTTTTCAAGGTTTCAAGGCCCCAGTAGCATAGAAAATTCACGATCAAGAACATGGAAAGTTGTGCTCTCTCCTTACCGCTCTCCTGCTCCAACATTGGAGTTTGGGAGTCAAAAGAGAGCGACACGCGCAAAAATGTTCGCAGAAGGAGCAGGAGCGAGGAGCTAGAGGGAGATAGAAGAGGGGGAGCTGACAAGGGGAGTTGCCAATTGCCTGTGGTGGTGTTTTTGTACAGAGGTTGCGCAGAGAGAGAGGAAGAAAGAAAGAGCGCGAAAGGAGTGGGAGAGCGATTAAGGAGTGGGGCCTGTGTGTAAGAGTGAGTGGGCGAGCCGAACGAATGGAGTTTGATGGGCCTCTCCTTCTCCCTTACTCTTGGAGTCAACCTTTTGTTATTGCCTTTTACGGAGGAATGGGAAAGTGAGGGAGAGAGTGAAACTCCCTCTCCGGAATCGGAGTTTCCAGGGTTTCCAGGATTGAGGTTTATTTATGGCCCACGGCTTTTCGGCCAGCATTTGATACCACGTGTTTTGTTGGAGTTGGCAAAAAAAAATGGGAGTTTGGGCCAACAGGAAAACATTGGCATAGATAATGGCCCAGGGAAAAGGAAAGAGAGTAGGGGAGTAAACGACAGGGAAGAGGAAGAGTGGAAAGGAGTGGAGATAGAAGAAGAGGAAAGGACGACAGGACAACAGTTGCTAAAAAAGGAAAACAAATGAGTCATTTGTTCCTGCCAATTCAAAAGGGAGTGCAAAACAAAATGGTTAGAAGGGAAAATCAATTGAAACCTCCACAAAGAGGAGGAATATTTTAAAAATAAAAATAGAGGAAAACACTTTAATTTTGAAAATGTATTATAAAAGTCAAAAGTACAATTTTTAAGTTATAAGAACGATTGTTTCAAGAGATCTTGGGAATTGCATGTGGACAAAAAAAAAAAAACCTTTTGTAATGAAAATGATATGACAGATAATATTTCTTACCGACATGAACATCTTTGAGTTCTAAACCTTTTTTTTAAATATATTAAAACATTTTGTTTTCAAAATTAAACAATACATACATATTTAAAACGCTTCAAGTTATGATACATTTTTTTTTTTAATATTCAAAATGTTACTTAATCTTACATACAAAACCGAAATGATGTCCTTTTGGTGTAAACATGATTGTGTATATTATGCTCGTTATGTAAACAAAGCACCCAAGTTTTCCCATAAAAATATGTAAAAACTTTTTCCGCATTATCCCCCTTAAAATCATACCAAACTCCACCATTCGATATTGCTTTTCCTTTTATAAAAAAAAAATCGAAACGAAAATAAATTTCATTCAATTTCGATACATAGAATGTTGTCACAAAGCCCCAAGCTCCAAACACGTTTTGGGCATTACATAAGCGAATCTACAGAGAAGAGAGTGGGAAGACCTGGGGAAAAGAAGAAGATAAAAAGGAAGAGGGGACTTTGCGGGGCAGGATTATGGGTCGAAAACAGGAAAGCAGGCAAAACAAAAACCGGAAGAACAGGAAAAAGTGGGCGAAATGTCAAAAAGTGGGCAGAACCAGGAAATAGCGATAAACTGAAGAGAGAGGGAGGGTAAAAAGAAGCCTGTTCTACACTGCTGCCCACTCAAATCTAACTCTGTTTCTTCTTCTTGTTCTGCTTCAAACATTAAAGTGCAGTGAAAAAAAACTATAAAAAAATTTAATTTATTTCTGAAAAATTCCATTAGAAAACATGATCTTTTAAAGAAAGACAGAAGAAAGGATCAAAACGAAGAAGTCCTGTAAATGTTTTTCCATTTGGAAAATAAAAACGCTGATTTATCATTCAACTTTAATAAGTTAAAAATTCATAATAATCCTATTATTTCCTGTGTAGGAGTTGCAAAAGAAGAAGAGGGAGTGAGAGTGTGTTCGAGAAGCTGCTTTCAAGGTCTGCAGACCGGCAGAATAGAGAGAGCGGATTGCAGAAGAGTGGAGAGAACAAAACTTCTGCTGCTGCTGCTGCTGCTCTGCCGACGCTCGCTGCTGCTGCGCTGCCGCTGCAGTTGCCCTTGGAACTTGAATAACTCGACGGCGGGTGGCGGGAAGGGGGGTAGAAGTAGTAAGCACCTTGCACTTGAAAACCGAAGTGCGGGCAGCGCTGCCGGCGTCGACGTCGCAGTTGCAAGACATTCTAATGCGCGCGCAGCTGCCTCACTTCTCACTGCCCTTCGTTGCAACTCCAACTCGAACTGCGGCAGCAACGTCGACGCCGGCTGCAAGCAGCGACTGCGTTTCATTTTCGGCATGTTGCAAATTTCGTTTTCATGCAGCAAATTTCAATTTCATGTTATAAAATCGCACGTTTTGCTGTGGTATTAGTGGTTCAGCGGCTTATGTGTGTGTGTGTGAGTGTTTGTTGGTGCATGGCTGCATATTTTTAGCTCTCCGTCAATCTGCCACTTCCTTTTCTTCTTTTTTTTCGCTGCCTGGGTCTGTTTCTTTGCCACTTTATCCCACTTCTCCCATCCTCTCCCTCTCTCCATTTCTCTTTGCAGCAAATTGATGTTGAAGGTCAGCGTGTTAGCAAAAATTGCATTATATTTACATGTGTATTTGTGTTGGCTTATCAAACTTGGTCACTGAAAATTTCGAGGGAGTTTTTGGTCAGTTTGGCAAACAAAAAAGTTTGCAAAACTCAAATATGGGAGAACGAGTGATACACAAGTACTTCATTTGATCAGACATTTACCATAAAACCATAAAAAGGGTAACATAAAAATATACTGATAAATGACAAGAAGAAAAAGAAAAGGGTAAAAATAAAATAGAAGAAACGAAATAAGAGGCAGTGCTGGAAAATTTACAAATAGCCGATTTCAAAATGTTTGCATTTGTAAGAAAAACTAAGAAAGTTTTGAATTTGTTGTAAAAAATTTTGTTTTGAGCATTAGATATTTTTTAAGTAAAGTTTGTTTTGGTTATTTTAGATATTACGGGTTCCAAGTGGGTGAATCAACACATTTTGATGACATCTTTAAAAAACAGTGTTTATCGTTTAAAGTTAATTTTAAGGATAGAACCTATTTTTAAAATATTTATTTAGCATCTGTTTAAAAAAAATTGTTTGGTTATGTTAAGCATTCATTTGTTGATATGAACTTAGAAAAATGATTAATTCATTTATAAGCAGGTTTTAACTGTTCATAAGAAGTGAAAAATCCCAAAATAATCAATTTCACAGACTCGCCGCCATTTGTTTAGTTTTTCTTCATTTTTATTTTCAGTATGTCGGTTTTCCAGCCTTCTATTCCATTATTTTCCACTTCCCTGCTTACCTGTACTGTTCTACCTGAAAAAAATATTTGTTTGTCTATGAGTGGGCGGAGTCTCACACTCTGTTTAGAGATTTACGGCTAACAATAATGGAATATTCCATATGGAGCACCCTATATGTTTATTATTTATGTACACACAGTGTTATTCCAAATGTGTGTGTGTGTGTTAGTACCAGCATAAAAAAATACCCCCGAAAAATGCTGAGCCAAAAAGTGCGTGCGCCTCGTCATCATTCGTCTCTCTCCTCTTTTCTCCTCTTCCGTTCTCTCCTCTTCTCACCACCCCCTCCCACTATCCTTGTGGTTGCTGCCACAAAGGACAAATGAAATTTCAGCATGGATATGCCATCTCGCTCACTTTCACTTGGCGCCACAGGGAAAGGACCACACAAAAGGAGGATACAGGATTCAGACAAAGTGGGAGGGAACTTCGCAAATCTCCTTCTCCCCAAAAATATGAGTGGAAAAACAAATGGAACTCTCCAGTCTAAGGAAAAGATCAGAAAAACCCGAAATATTTTTCAATATTCTTTTTGATATGTACATTTTACCTAAAATTAAACTCAACAAAATCATCATTTAAACCATACTTATTCTAGAAGAAGATATTATTAAAAGTATTCTTTTGATATCTTCAAAGCCACAACAAATAACAGTATGCTTCAAATTTGTAGGATCTATTTTCATTGTTTTTAATGGTAACACTCCATCGTTCAAGAAATCATTTAAACTTAGGTTTCAAGGGTAATTACAAAAAAATGCAGTTTCAATGGGTGACAAAATCGTTCCAATTCGATTCTAGTGTACCATATCCCTTTCGCTAAATGGGAATATGTATGTCTATAGGGCGAATGCTGACTTCATTTCGCTTATGTAAGCAAAGCAGCGTGAATCAGACCCACATTGGGAGCTACAAGGGGGAAAAGGGATCTACATAGATTCAGAGTCCTGGACCCTTTTCCTTCTTCTGCTCTGTTCCACCATCATCCTGCGGCAAGTGCTCGACAAAATGGAGTTTGAGTTATTTTTGGCAACGAAATGGAATTACGACACCCTCCGACGCCAGAAAAACACAACTCTCTTTCCCGCTTTGTGTGCCTTTTATGTCTATATATTTGGTATGTATTATGTTTACCGTTATGTACGATATTTTCGTGGGTTGAGTTGAGTTGGGTTGCCATGCCAGTTGAATTTCAAACCCTATTTTGGGTTTCAAAGTTGCTTCCGATTGGATAAATGCGGGAGTATGAGTAATTACAAATAATGCTGCTCTGTCAGAGGAGCGAAATAATGGTGAGGAGGGTTTTTCAAATGGAGGAGTACGGGTGGGTGTCGAACACATCTGCCCAAAACACCCCCAGGACTCGAAAAAGAAAAAGGAAAAGCAAAAGGAGAGAGGCCTGAATAAATGGTTGGAGGTAGGGGATTGTCTATCCATCCAAACGAGTATCTTGTGGATACTCTTACGCCACCGCAAAGTTCCTTCGAGGAACACGCTTTCACACCCCGGCTAGAACTCAAACAGGAAGCCAAGAAACACGCAGAAAGTTGCTAAAACACGCAAAGTCATCTTTGGAACATTAGAAGTTAGTTGAATAAAAAGTGTTAGAAGGAAAAAACTTATTTTTGACTTTTAGGAGTAGCTTTCATAAATTTAATAAGCATATGGATGCTATAAGCAAATCGTCATATCATACCGTTTTTATCATTATACTTGGTTTTCGTTTTGAAATACAGTTATTGAACATTTTTATGAATTGTAAATAAAATTTTACCAGAACATAACAATAAAACAATATTGTAAAGATCACCCAATAAAGGAACATTTAAAATTGATATGTGTAAAATTTAAACAACAAATTTTTAAACAGTGAATAAATTCATTATAGGTCGTAAAAGTCAAATTCTTAACTATGTACATATAAAAAAAATTATTAATGCTTTACTCTAATAAACCTTTTTTCTTTACTTCCTTAACATTTTCTTACTCTGACATGACCCACATATTTCTTAGATCATTAAAAAAAGGGCTGTATTGTGTTCAGATAACTAATCCTGAAAACTTTGAAGGCTACAAAGTTTGGGCGAAAGTGGGAGCTTTAAAATATTAAAGCAAACTTGATCTCCAATTCTCTACAGCTCCCATTTTTTTTAAACTGACCTGGCAACCCTGTGCGGCCCTGAGGGATCCCGGCGTTGCCATTAATTATGCAAATTTAACTTGATGCGTGTCGCCGAAGAATTATGAGCTCAGTTTTGGCCCGAGGCTCTCAGACTCTTTCCTCTTTTGTCCCCTTTTTCTCTCCACATACACACACATGCCATCAGGTCTTCTGCTTCCTCTTCCTCTTTCCCTGCCTCTTCCTTTTCTTATTATTATTATTTCTTTCGTTATGCATTGGTCATTAAAATTAGGTCAGAGCCGAATGGAACACAAAAGCGAAATCCTTGAGATATTAAGCAGCGATGACAACAACAACAAACTAGTTCAGCTCTCTTTTGTTCTCTCTATCCCCATCTCTTTCGCTCTGTGTTGTTCCTTGGCTCTTTCTACCATTCGATCCTTTTAGCTAGAACAACAAACAACAACAACAACACACACACACAAACACGATGTTATTACGCAATGGCTGCCGATCTGCCTACCTGACTGACTTAATTATTATATCAGAGATCCCTTGTTCTCTTCCCCATTCCATTCTTCCTGGCAGGTCAAAAGGAAAGATGGAAACTGCGCAGTTTGACTCGAAAATAAGTGGAATTTGGACCTTGACTTTGCACCACAGGCCCTGAAAAAAAGGAATAGAATTCCAGATCCTGCGAGTCCTATAAGAAATCCTCATCTGGTAGTGCCAGTTCCGAATTTCCTCTCTCCCCTCCTCAGCCTTTTTTTCATTTTTCATTCCACACGTGCCCTTGTTTTGCCTTTTCTACCGCTTCTTCCTTTTTTCGATTTCGCATTTTTTTTTTTGCAACACGCGCAGCGGGAATTTTATATAAAAAAGGGAGTCAAGGAAAGAGAGAGAAGGAGTCAAAGAGGATAAAAGCAGTGAAGACTGAGCGGGCAATACATAAAAGCTGTCGAGGATACAATTAAAAGGCTCTACTGATGAAAAAAGAAGCTCATTTTAATTGATAGGGCAATTGATACTGTGCAACTTGCTTATTTCGAAATTTAAATTATTCCAAAATAATAAAAAAATCTTCGCAAAATATAAAAATAAAAATCTGGTTGCGTAGAGATATTATTTCATATTAATATACAAAGCTCTTTAAATACAACCAATATTTTTGGGACCTTTTCAACAATTTATAAAGAAGTTTATTTAATAAAAGGATCTTTTAGCTAAAGTCGTTGACAAAACAAATTATTTTTGTTAAAAATTAAACTTTGTAGGTTTTTACATTTTAACTTTGTTAAATAACAATTTCATCTAAAGTAAGTTCCAATATAATGAACACCATTAGTTTTATCCAAATTATCCAAACTAGGCTTTTTTCGGTATTCTTGATTGAAATTTAATTTTAAAGCCTTGTACTTTCGCAAATAAAAAAAGGTTTTTTAATAACTAATTTGTTAATAATAATAAGTTTAAATGTATTGATCACCCCACTTCCGTAATTACAGGGTGCTTCATATTCGATTTTCCCCAAATTTCTACATTCCCTCATTTCTTTTTGTCTTCGCTGCTGTTTGTGTATTTTTTAATGCCTCTTTTATTGCCGGCATTCGCATGGTATTGTGTATTGCGAATGTGTGTGTGCAAGCATATAGGGGATTACATACAAAATCCCAATCGAAGAGTGTGACAGAGACAGAAGGCTTTGCCAAAAGAGAGACGGCAAACAGTTATATTCCACTGGCATTAAAAGATTAGCCAAGGAAAGCAAAAGTGCGCTGCGAATTCGCAGCACTCGGCAACCCTGTTTTCATGTTGTTTACTTTGCCGGTTTTTTGCACAAACACCAATGCACGCACTCATACATGAAAGTCGAACCGAACTTGTTTGATGCTCGCAGTGGGAATGCAGTCGAACATGTTGAAGGGGAAACGATGGTCTTCAAACGCTCTTCAAACCTGCGTCGAACAGCAACGAAAGTGAATTTTGCGAATGATAATGAAACAGACTTTGAAATTTTAAAATCGAACAAACTTATAGAAATAAAAAAGACTAGAAATAAATAGTTTTATATCAAAATTTATAAAACTTTTGAGTTTTATGAAATAAAATTTGGTTACCTTTATTTAATATAATAATACTTTTTTTTAGGCTTAGAAAAGATTTTATGTTGAATGCTTGTTAAAAAAAAAGTATTTAAAAAAAAATTAGAAGATTCTTGTTTTCTTGAATCTCTCCTTAAATTTTTTTTTCTCACCTGATTTATATATTTTTTTAAGATAAAGCGGATAATGTTACTGAGTCCTACATAAAATTTATTAAAATCTTTTTAATGTAGACATTTTTATATTGGCTATTTTATATAGTCTTTTTTTCTTATGAATTTTTTTAAAATTATTATTTAAAATTATTATTTAAACTTCTATCAAAAATCTTACACAGTGTTTTTGTTAAATACCTATGGTTTTCCGAATAAATTCTATTGTATTGGGTCCTACTGAAATCTATTCCAAAGAACTCCCAACTCCATTTTCCATCCCCTTTTCACCATATTTCCCCCACTACTCAATTTTTAGCGCCAAAATCAGATGAATTTTCCGCCGAATGAAAAGCGAGTGGTTGGCGGCGGTGGTGGAAAGGGAAAACCAGCCAACCACCACCCACCAACCCCCAAAAGCGAGAAGAAAGAAGGCAGAAAACTCCAACTTCGCTGCCAATGCCAGCAGCGACGCCGCCGCGCAGCCAACGCTCGCTGCCGCAGTCGGCGTCGACGCGAGACGTACGAACGGTGCGAACAGCGCAAACGAACAACAGTTTGATTTTCGCTTTCGAACTGGTTGGTTTTGCTTCTCTCTGCGTGCGCCTTTCGTAGTGTAAAGAACAAAATAAAATATATTGAAAGGGAGAATCAGCAAGAAGGACCAAGTGGAAGGAAATGTATTTATTGCCCTGCTGAAAACAGAAACCAATCGGAAATTTATACAAAATCAAGTCGCGTTTTGCCTCCTTTTCCTTTTGCCGGCAAACAGAAGCAGCGGCACAGCGAGGCGACAAAAACAAACGCAAGGCGAAGCAAAATGTGAAGAATTGCCGAACATGGCGCCGCGTGTGTAGAAGAGGGAACGATAGAGAGAAAGAGAGAGTGAAGATAAACAATAGAAACAATTTTTGATACTTAACGTTCTACAACAATAAACTCAGCTCAGGTACAACAAAAAAAATATAAAAAAAACTAACTAAAAGCAAAAATAACAGACTGCAAAACGGGAATTTTTTCGAAATATTTTTAATACACACAGAAAGAGGTGTACGATTTTTTAATATACAAAAAATAAAGCAATAAAAGATTTAAAAGCAATTACCAAGGTAAAATTTATACCATTTCGATAGCCCACACGGATAATCAACCAATTAAAAATAATCTAAAATTTACAATTCCGAAAAATAAATTTTAAACCGACCAAGACAAAAAAAATTAACTGACACAAGAAAGCATTTACTCAATAAAAACTAAAAATAACTAAAAAATAAAAATAATCCCAGCTTGCTGGTGAAAATTCAAAATTTGATCCTCAAAAATAAAATAAAATCGCGCAGCCACTGGACAAAATTCAACAGCTCCAAAATAAAGCAGACAAAAATAAATCGCCCAAAATAACAACAAATTCCACAACTCACTGAAAAAGTTCTACAAAAAATTTAAAACAAAAGTCCAAAAAACTAACAGAAAACTTAAATTTTTATAAATCAAACACGAGTAAATTTAAATCGCGAAGTCCCTGGAAAATAATCTAAAAACCGGTTCAAATATAAAAATATTCCGAAAATCAGTTTAAAAATAAATCTCCAAAAATAAAACACTGGAAGCATTCAATAAATAAACATTCAAGCATTTAAATTCCTACAGAAATCAACAAGCAATATTTTCAACTAGTGGGCAAAATGCTGATCCGAAATTGAAGATTATTTTGGGTAACCCAACAACAACAACCGATTCAATTCGATTTTTTAGCCGCAAAGAGTGCACATTTTAGAGAAACATCAAATTTATGGCTCCGCGTCGCAACAGCAACATCAGCAGCAGCGGCAACACCACCCAGCAGCAGCAACACCCGCATCAGCAGCAGCAGCAACACCAGCAACAGTTGCAGCAGCATCAGCACCACCAGACGCAGCAGCAGCAGTTGCTGCAGTTCTACGCGGAGAACTCCACCACATCCTCCACGTCGTCCATTTTGATGGCGCCCATGCAGGGATCGGGGGGCGTTGGAGGCGGAGGAGGGGGCGTGGTGCGCTGCTGTCTTCCCAGCGGAGATTGCCGCAAACTGGACGCCCTAATCCCCTTGAACGAGATCTCCTTGGCGGAGTGCATCCGTGTGCTGTGCAACAACGAGAACTGCAGTGCAGGGCAGTACATGCATCGCGAGTGCTTCGAATTGTGGGAGGCGGGAGTGCTGCAGACGCTCAAATCCAATGGCAGGGCCAGATCCTGGTCGGAAAGGCAACGACTGCAGCATCTGTGGACCAAGAAGGGCTACGAGCTGGTCCACAAGGCCTGCAGCTGCAAATGTGGCCGCGGACAACTGCGCAAGGATCTCGAGTGGGTGGCTCCAAACAGCTCCAATAACTCCTTGGTTTACCTCAATGGATCCGGTGGCAATCGGGGCAATCTAAACGGTAATCTCAGCGAGGACGATGACAAGAAGAAGGCGAAGAAAAAGAGGAACCGTAATAACAACAACGGTGGTAACTCGAAGACCCCGCTGAGCAACAATAATGGTAATAGTTATGGTGGACTAACACCCAATCCAAATGTGGGTGTCATTGGCTCCGGTTTGCCACACAACAATGGCAGTAACAATGGTAGCACCACCAACAATGGCTCTTCGGACTTGCTGCAACCCAGTGTGGTGGCCACTTTGAGCAACATCCTCAATCCCAACAATGTCCTGGGTTTGGATTTGCGAGCCCGTGCTGGTAGTCTCTCCTCCAGTGGAGCTGGCAGTGGATCCACTTCGCCCTCGGCCTCGCAGTCGAGTGGAGAGATCTCCGTGTCGCCGGTGCAACAGTTGCTGCAACAACAGCAGCAGCAGCAACAATCGCTGCTCATGCAGCCACTGGGTCCCGCTTTTGGCAGCAATCTCCTGCAGAATGGACTGGGTCTCTCCAAGAACCTACTGATTGCTCCCCAGCAGCAGCAACAGCAGCAGCAACAGAATCTTCCTGCTCTGGCCAACATCAGCAACTTTAAGCCCTTGGCCAGCTACGAGCAGCAGCAACTTGTGCAGCAGCAGAAGAACAAGGAGGTCGAACTCTACTCCGAGCGAGTGCGGTAAGTTTAAAAAATAAAAACCACATCAAGAAATATAAATTAAATTTAATTAAATATAAATAAATTTGAAAAATCTTTTGTTAAATTTATAAAAATTTATAGAGTGCATATAAAAATAAAACTGCCATTGAAAATCTCACACTGTTCAGTTAAGTTTCCTCTGTTAAAACCAAAAAGAAAAAGAGGCCAAGGGGCAAAATGCAAAGAAGGGTGAAATTTGTGTGGCGAAATTCCCCAACATGTGGTCGAGGCACATCAGCAATTTCAATATTTATTCACAAAACTTTTATCAATTACACTAAACGACAACGTCCAGCCAAAGGGGCAAAAAGTTCTTGGAATTTGTTTTGCAGCTGCAGTTTTCATATTTGTTCACAAAACTTAAGGCAATTATACTTAGGGACACAAGAATTTTACAAAGCATAGAAATATTTAAGGAGTACACAAAAGAAAATACTTTACTTAATGATTTAAAGATCAAACTTAACTATAACATTTCCTGAAAAAGAGTATTACTTTTAATTTTTCTTGACTCATTTCTGTGGTACAAATTTCAGTGGCAAAAAACTTTATCAAGCTAAATTTCATTTCGATATCAGATTGATGTTCTTTGTTCCTTTATCGTGTTGCACAGTGTTATCAACAATTGACGCGTTTGTTTGCTGGTTTTTCGTTCGTTTGCCGGCTCCATCGCTTATATAACCTTGATGGCTGAACAGCTGCAAAATACAGACAATATTTGCACAAATATTAAATAAAAATGCGCTTGTTTAACTGAGACATTTGCGAATATTTTCTCCTTAAGGAAGTTGATGATTTTTACTGTCAAAAGAGTTTTATTTTTTCACAATCTTATTTCCCCTCTTCTTTAGCGAGTTTCACTTTTTTTTGTATATTTTTTGCTTGTTGCTTTGGGTCAAGGTTTGCTGTTCTTTTTCTTCTTGAATTGCTATCTCTTTCGCTCTACATTTTCCCTCTCGTTCATAAATCATAAGAAATGGAAATTATTGAAATTTATTTGCTGCCTTATAGCAACAGACATGTATCACATGGGAATGTTTTCCACATGTGTTCTTGCTTTTATTTATTTTATGCCCAATTTTAATATTTCCGTTTCCAAGAGCTAAAAAAACATATTATTTATTTCGCCACAAAAAAAAAAAGCGAAAGCTAAAAGAAACAGAAATAACACGAAAAAGAATTAGATCGTTTGTTTTTTTTTGTCGTTGTTGTTGTTTTGAACGCGATCTTCAGGTTTTGAGAATCTCAACCCCTCACCCTCTAGCTCTATCTCTTTCACTCGCATTGCCTGCCCCCTCTCTTTTTAAGCTGAGAACTTTGTTTTGCCTTCTATGGCATAATTCCATTCATTCTTCTGCTTTTCGCTCTCTATCTTTCTCTCTGTTTTCTGTTTTTGCCCACTTTTCAAGGCCACGATATTTGTGTTTTTTTTTGTTCTCCTCTCTTTGATCGTGTTTTTAAGCTCTATTTTTTCTCTTCTTCCCCCTCCACTCTGCAATTTCTTTTCTCTTTGCCTTGCATTTTTTTTTTCTCGCTTATCAGCATATTTTTTTTTGTTGTTGCTGTGATGATTTGTGTTTAATTCAAAAATAAACGTCCATAAAATTGTTTATCGCCTTTTTGGTGCTTGTTTTTTTTTTCGTCTTATTTTCATTTTTCATTTCTTGTTTTGTTTGCATTTACTGGCGTTTATTTTTAGCGCCACACGCGGCCCATTTTTATTTTATTTAATTTTGGTTCAGTACTTTTGATTTTTATTGTAGTTGTTGTTGCTGCCTCATGATAAACAAACTTTTGCTGATTTCAAAAAAGGTGAACCAAAAACAGAAAAAAAAGAGTTCTTGCTTTTCCCTTTTAAATTTGCCATCTCTGTTTAATGAATGAATGTGTTTGCTCTCTCTCTTTCGCTCTTTTAACTTGTTTTGTCTGCCGACTTCTTGTTTTTGTTGTTTTTTTTGTATTTGGCGTCCAATGTCAAGGTTAAGACACATTTTATGTATTCATTTTCGGTGGGTGGATGAGGCGGAAGTCTCTGTTTTTGTTTTTCTCACTTTTTTTTTTTTTTTGCAGAAAGCTCTTCCTGTTTTTCTCTCTCTCTCTCTCTCTCTCTCTGCAAACGCTTTCTAATCGGTAGGCCCAAAAACTCTCATGTGGGCGGCAGCATCCTCCCCCCTTATTATTTTTATTTTCATTTCCATTTTCATTTTTCACCCCATCTCAAAATAATGGCGCAATACTTTTCCGAACGCTCGGAATATTGCGATTGCGAGCGCACAACTGCAAATAAATTGCGAAAGGCAGAAACCGAGAATAGAAAAATAAAAACTACAACAATTTGCAACAACGACAAGCGATAAAAACAAAGTAGCAACAAAGTATGCGTCTTGAATTTACATACCGCACACAACGGGCGGTCCAAAGGGTGTGACTAGTTTAAGATTTTAGATGTAACGGGGTAAATTAATGAGCGTAGAAATGGGTATGGAAATTATTCAAATGTCTTACAACGAGACGACTTCAGAGGGAATTTTAATTATTTGTAGATTAGTATGCTAAAATGGGCTTTTAATTAATTGTTAGCGTTATATTTCTCATTATAGTTATGTCACGACCAAAAAAAAATTATTCAAACGATCAAACCACTTTGATTTAGTTTTATTTTAGAAGCATGGTCTTGCTTGACTTACAAAATATACTTAAATAAATAAATACTTAACTTAAAAACTTAAGCTTAAAATATACAAAAAAAAACTTTCATTGCGGGAAGAAAAACGTAACATCAGTACTTCGTAAGAAGATTGAGTTCGTGTTGAGGAATATATAATGTTTATAATATTTTAATGTAAGAACCAAGTATAATGTTATATTTTAAATCAACTGTCTTTTTTTTTTTTGAGATAACAGAAATTTGATTTACCAAAAAGGCCAAAAAACACGATTTTTTGGTTAACAATAAATACTAAAATTGAACTACTTAAATTTAATATCCCTTTTTAAGTTACGGGTTCTTAATTATTAAAGTATAATACATACTTTTGCCAAGTTTCACATTTCTAGGAAGGAACTGGAGGTATTTCCCAGTCGTCACCCAAAACCCTTGCTTTATATTTGTTTTTCAGATCGCCTGACAATATGCCAATCCCCACCCCACAGCAAGTGCAGTTATATGGTGTGAAAAATAAAACTATAGCGAAAATTAACAACTTTCGCACGACTTTTGTTGTTTGCGAGATAGAAAGGGGTAGAGACATATCCATATCGGTGCATGGTTTATCTTTGGGTCCCGGGTTTTCTAGTAGTAAATATGAGTGAATTACAGTCGTGAGGCATAGCGCAAATTTCATTTAAATTCTGTTTTTGTTTTTCTCGTTAGTTCTGAACGTCTCCCCCACCGTTTTTGTATAGCTCCCCGCAGTTTTTCGCTAATTGAGCACGTTCCAAAAATTGTCGTCTAGACTTGAAGCATAAATTTCTGCACTGTAAAATTTTTATTAATGCGGAACCCCCATTACATCCATATCGATGACGATTGTTGTTGTTTTGATGATGGTGTTGGGGGTTAGCTTATTGGAATAGGTTCTTTCTGATTTACATATATGTATACTTTGTGTTAGGTTAGGTTTCACTTTTCGTTTGGCGATGATAAACAAACAAAAGACTAATATAGACGGGGAGCAGCGAAGCATGAAATGAAATGGTGCGACTTGGATCTTGCATACATTTGGGTTGTACTCTCCACAGAGAAAAATAATGATATTTATTGGACTTTTTTTATGAAAATATAGCAAGATCAAGAACATAAGAATGGTATTACGATATTCAAACAGGAGAAGGAATATGATTTATATTTGAAAAATATGTAAAGATCATAAAAAATATCAAATATATGAAAAAATTAATATTTATATTTTCTTCATGTGTAGTTTATGGACGTTTTTCATAGGGACCCATAAAAGACCTTCGAGGGGATGGGAAATACAGCAATTAACGACCTTTTATTTGGGCAGTCAAATTGAGGAAACATTAAAAGCAGCGCCACACATCTGACACTTTTTGTTCTTTTGTTCAAAGCTTTTTGTTGCGGACACGCTGAGTAGTTTTCCATCGCAACGGGTGACCACTGTGGCTCACTGACTCCCCCTCAAAAAATTTGTAACCGCAACCAAATCTGCAAAACCATTTGCAAATTAAAGCGCATAACGATGTGTGGGCAGAAAGAGAAATGTGTGTGCAGTAGAAATGGAGAATGGAGAATGGTGAAGGAAAAGGCAGCCCAGGGAAAGGGAGCGAGTGAAAAGGGAGTCAGTCGCAGGGAAATGGGGGAAATCACCTTTTGTTGAATATCAAATCAAGTATGCATTGCTTACTCGTTTTCCACTTGGTCCTCCTCCTCCGCACGCCCCCACAACCGCAAAACCTATTAATGAAATCTTGGCCAAAACGACACGCACACTGAAACTTAAATAAATGTATGCACATAAGGAGACTACGCACAGTGGTGTCTAAAAGTTTTGCTTAAAGATTTGCATATTTATAAAAACTTTTAAATAAAATGTTCTACATATTTTTGAAAATAAGATGTTTGACCATCCCACCAAATTTTCTTGTTAGGAAATAGTAATTTTCCTTGCAAAATTTTTTAGTTAAAATTCAAAGTTAAATATCATTATAGATAAATTTTAAAATGAACTAAAGAAAAAGAAAATTAAGGAAACAAATTAAGCTCCCAAACACCAAGAAACCTATATGCATAACCACGGTATCTGGAGGCAGTGCAGCAGAGTCCACGTACCACCCACACATGCCACATGGGCGCCTATCGAACGGCGCATGACTCTCCGGCGGAAAGTTCCCTCGACGTCATTATTGTCGTATTTTCATTGCCAACAGACAATGCCAGGGCAACTCCATCTCCGCCTCTTCCGCTCTTCCCCTCTTTCCTCGGAAACTCCTTTTGCATTTACCACCCACATCCGTATCATCCACACACATGTATAACTTTATACTCACATGTGCGGCTCCATCCGCAGGCTTTTTGCCAACTTTAAAGGCTTCGTTGGCTCAGCAGTTTCCGTCCCTCTCTCCTTAGTTTGTTCAGAACTTAAATCTACACATAAAAAAAATATTCCTATATATTTTTGAGATAGGTTCTATCAAAAGCTATTTACTTTAAAATTCTATCAAATTGAAAGAAAAATATTTTTGACTTACAAAAGTTATGTTGATATCATATAATTGCAAATTTTTAAATTTATAAATTTCGACCTAAATTAAAATCCTTGATTGACATGAAACTTTCGGTACAAATGTATTTCGCTTGCTTATACTGAAAAAGTTGATCAAAACACACACACATGGTTCTTTTTCTAATGAGGAATTCAAGATTTTTGCTATTATCTCAGGAAATGTGAGCATTTTTTTTTCCAGTGCACTGCTTCCCTTTCGCCACTGCTTGCTGCACTGCTTCCCCCTATTTTGCCAGCATGATGTCGTCTGTTGGTTGTTCATAAGCCAAGCTTTAGGTGTATGTGTGTATGTTTATCTGTCTGCCTCCCGTCTGCCTGTGTGTGTGTGTGTGTGCTTTTAGGCTTTTGTGTTGGGCCATTCAGCCAAATGAGAAAGAGAACCCCAACTCCTCCTCCACCTCCTCTCCCCCTCTCTTTGCCACTGCAGGCTGAAATTGCAATCAATATTGTTGTTGTTGTCGAGCAGCTGCCAGACACAAAAATAAAACGCAACGTGCTGGTAAAAAAAAAAAGTGAAAAAAAGAGTGGAAAACAGTAAAAACGAGCCTGGCGAAATGAAAGAGCAAGGATGAAAGGTGTGTGGGGAGTGGGAGGAGGGGACGTGGATGAACAAGTTGAAAAGCGAAAAGTAAAACAGAAAACAGAACAGGAATACAAAACATGAAATGTTTGTGCAAATGAAACAAAACTGTTGTCCTGCTCCTCCTTATTCCCTCTCACTCTCTCTCTCGCCTTATCTCTCGGTCTCTTTCGAACCCAGCTGGAGTTCTGATTGGAACTCCTGCTGCAGTTGGGATCCTATTTGAAGTGTACTGAAAAAAAAAAAATGGGGATAATGGATTTAATAAATATTTTATGACATGCTAAATTTTTTAAAGGGGTTTCTTTTATTAAATTAAAAAAAGCTTAAATAATGAAAATTTAAAAAATAAAACATGATAAACGTTTTAAAAGTTTGTAGAAAATTAGCGATTATTTATGAGCCTTTTTTAATTTTAAAAATGATCTTGAAAAGTTAAAAAAAAAAAACAATTTGAGGCTCATAATTTAACTTTTTTTTACAATCGTTTATAATTTGTTTTCTTTTACAGTTAAAAAAAAGTATTAATATTCATAACCATAAGAAGTTAAATTTTTTTCAAAAGAACCAAGAATTTGAATTATTTTTCTCACAGTGCTTGTTATGCTTTTGGACGCACTGCATCTGTATATTTGTGTGGGAATGTTTGTTTTGTTTCCTATTTGATATCCATTAAAACGATTCCACACTCGTCGTCTGCTGTCTGCCGCCCCTGACCCTGTCCCCGAATAAGCTCCCTACTTTCTCCCCCTTTCTCCCCCTTTCTCCATTTATCCCCCTACTTTTGCCATTCAATCTGATTGCGAATGCATTCAGCCTTTTGTGGGCGTGGTGCCCCCTGAACTGTGTGGGATTTTCTGTTGCATTTGCAATTTGTGTCGCTTGCAGTTCTCTTTCCTCCTCAGCCAATCTTTTTCCATGTTTATTTGTTTATTAGTTGCAATTTTCATTTGGAAAAGGGGGGGCTAGGAAAAAATGGGAAATTTGGAAGAAGGGGGTAAATCGAAAATTGACAGTCTGGCAGTTTTTGTGCAACATCTGAAACCCTTTTTTATTGTCTTTAACATTTGACACCTACTCAATCAAAATCTCTTTTACTTAGCCATGAAAAATCCTCAATCACTCTCTTATACATTTATTCTTCACCCTTCAAAAAAAGGAGTCGGCGGACAAGAGCAACAAATGAAGCTTAAATTTTAATCGTCACTCTGACGATAATGCTGATGATTCTCCTCCTGCCCTTCATCTGCTATTTCTCGTCTCGGTTTTGGGTTTTGTCTTCCTCCTCTGCAGTTTCCTTTTCTTCATCATCTGCTCCATGCATCCTGTCAAAGGACAACAAGCGGCGAGAACGTTTCGACGCCGTTCAAAGTCATTTGGTTTTATGATTATTAGCTTGTTCAGTTCTCTTTCTACCATTGCGTATACCCTGTATTTTTTGGCAGAAAAAAAGTATTTTGAATTGTAAGATTTCAATGTAATTCCATGTATGGTTTTTTGTGTTATTGTGGTACGCAAATAATGGATTGCTATGATGAGGCATCGAATGTTGTATTAAATATACCAAAAATAATAATAATATCATCCCTTTGTTATCAATATCTTCTACAACTGTTAAGGTACAATTTAAGAACTTGATAGAATACTATAAAAAGTTATAATACACCGGTCCACTTAGTTTCATAACGATTGAAGGATGTTTTAAAAAAACTTTGATGTCCAGGATATCTTAAGGTCTCAAGGCCTTCTCCACTTTATTTTAGTTTTTTTTCTTGCTTGGTAAAGCTGCTATTTTCCGTTTTTTTTTTTTGTGGATGCGTAGCTGAAGGCAAACATATTCTTTATGCTTATATAATATCTATTTAGTTGCACTCAGCCAAGTGCTTACCCCGCCCATTTAGTTTGTTGCTTGTTTGTTTGTTTGTCGTCTGTCTGTGTCTCTTTCGTCTTCTGCACTATCCAGCTCCTGCGTTACGACTGATTGCGCATGTTGTGCGATAACCGTTGCCATTTGTATCTTTTCCATCTTTTGGCCATAACAATTTGACGCTTCATGACTTTGGATAGGGACAATATGCTGCCACAGGCGAACACGAGCGTTTGTTTCGTGTTAACAACAATTGCGTTTTGTTTAATTGAATAAGTGGCTGGGCGGTCCGGCTAATGTCAATGGCTCTCAGCGAATGAAAATAAATATATAAAATTCAAGCTTGAGGCGTTGATTTGCAGCAGTTCAACCAAAAAAAAAAAGGGAAAATAATATAAAAGCGTATAAAAATAGGGGGGACCAAATGGAGCCACCACAAAAGGTCCCGACTTCAGCAGCATGACGAGGACATAAAACGCATTTAAGTCTTTTATTTTTTTGCTCCCCATTTTTGGGTGCACATGCAACAGCAACAGCGGCAACATCATTTGCCCCGTTTTGGGCAATAAAAGCAAATTATTTTTACGATCAAGCCGCCGCAAATAAATAAATGCATTTTTGTAGGTTTACTCCCCAGCTTCTTTCCCCCTTTTTTGGCCTTTTCTCTGTCTTTTTATTTTTTTTACTTTTTATTTCGGAGGCGACGACACCAAATGCATTTTTATGCGTTCGCCTCGGGGCGTGACAGATCATTAGCAGACGGCTAAAAAATTCGCTAAAATATCATACCGAAAAAAAATCGACGGAAATGGGGAGAAAAGCGAAACAAAAGGAAGCACACCAAAATTTCTTAATCGCATGACGATGGGAATGGGAAAAAGTGTGGAAAGGAATTAAGCTAATTGCAGGATAATCAGGCGAAATTCATTTCCTGTGGCCCAGAAACTAAAAAGGGAAAAATAAATGGGTAGAATAAGTTGAAGAACATGTTAAAAGATTTCAAGAAAATAACTGTTAAATGTTTGAGTTTTTTTTTCACACTTTTAAGGAATGATTTATACAAATCTTAATTATGAAAAATAATTTACTTACAGATTTACTTTTTTAAGGTTCTCATCTGATCATAATTAAAGTGAGCTCCCTGTTTTTTCTGGATTTTTTATCCTCTTTAATTACACCCCCAAACCACTCAAGATCCCAAGAGATCCCCCAAACGAATCCCCATCGACGGATGGATCCACTCCCACAGAGTCGCTAATAAAAAAAACTTTCTCACGCCATTATTTCTGTGTTTAATATTGTGAACTGCTGCCGAGCAACCCAATCACCGATATTTGTAATTAACAAAAACACACAGAGATACATATATATATACGAAATGTGCAACATGCAGCTCGCACTCTTTGGGGCAACGATCGCTGCTTTTGATATCCGATGATCGAAGCGAATTGAAACGAAAAAAAAATCGGAAGGGGAATGGCTTCATTTCATTGTGTGTTTGAGTTGTGGCGGCAATTGCTGAAAGGCTCGTTGCACATGCGAAAAATGTAACGTATCTATTGCAGCATGCCACATCATCATCATCGTGATCATCAAAGACAAGTTTATTGAACTTGGGCAGGCGGCGCCAGCGGCAATTAAAATTAAATGTTAAATGTGGCAAGGGAAGGGGGCAACTACAGTGTGTCCAACCTTAAACGGACAAAATGTTGTCGCTGATTCAATTAAAGTAAATGAAAAAAAAAACTAATCAACAAAAATTGGGCTCGAAAAAGAAAGAGGGGCCAAAAGAGAGCAAAAGAAAGAAACACACATGTGGTAAAGCAAAGTAATTTTTGTGTTGCCTTAAAGAGTTAACTTTCACTTTCGAGTGCAACTCCTTTTCCCTTCTTCATCTTCCCTCCACTTCACCTGATGACAGCCACCACAGCAAATGATAATAAAAATGCAACATTTATTGAGAGGGGGGGAATTTTATCGATGATATTGGCCATTGCCACGATCAACTTTACTTTCGTTTCGTTTTATTAAAAATGTGTGAGTGCTATAAAAAAAAAAAAAAAATTGGCCTGAGATTTAAATCAATAAAAATGCATAAATTGAAAATGCTCAAAAGCAAAAGAAAGTGACACTCCAACAGAAAGAAATAAATTCCTATAAATAAATATTTACAGTTCTCGCCTTTTTTTTTTTCGCTGTCCTCGTTCCTGTCTCCTCGATGACCTGGAAAATCGAAAGCCCCTGACTTATACTTATATATAATATCGCTGGTGCTGTCGATGCTTTTGTAATTGCTTTGACTGATAATACTGCAGCTTCCTTTACTTATTTTTCTTGTAATTTTTGCTGTTTCCTATGGTTTCTTTTAAACATTTTAATACCCTATAAAGGAGTCTTACTTTTTTAACCAGGGAACTAAATATGTGTTAAATATATGGTTAGTTTCTGGTGCCCCTTTAAAAATAACCAATCATTCTTAAAATTAATATTTAAACATTTATATTTCTATAAGGGTATTCAGGTTTATAGAACCCATCATCTTAACATTTCTGGTGTTTATCTTCTTCACTTTCTTTTGTTGTGGCTGTTTAACCTTCTTCTTCGCCAGTTGCTGTAAAATAAATAAATGCAAAAAAAAAAGATTGTTTACCCTTTGGCCATTCGGCCAAATGTCCTGCAATAATTTGCAGCATTCGACTGACAGGCGGCTGCAATCTTGAAAGTGCGGGTGAAGGGGGTTGCACATGACCGTGTTGCATGACTTTGTAGTAAACCTGAAACTCTGTTTGGAGTTGACTTCGTTTCGATTTTTGTACATTTTTTACTTCTCTCGTTTCTGTCCCGCATCTTGTTTATGCACGCGATAAAATTGTAAAAAGAAACCAAGGAAAAAAGAGCGAAAAGTATATAAACGTAAATTCAGGCAACAACAAAAGCCTTGAGCTGAGGTTGCTAGGCCTTAATCTTAAAGGTAGCATCTGCTGGTCTTTATTGTTTTTTTTTGGGGCAGGGTGAGGGCTTTTCTTATCATCAGTTGAACTTGTCAAGGTTTGGCCTAGGCCCATAAACAAGGCCAGAACAAAACGGGATCTGTTTCAGCTTGTAATTTACCGGATTTTGTATTTAGTTTATTGTTAATTTACATTCAGCAAGTTGAGTTAGTTGAGTAAGTAACAAAAATTAGGGTAACGATTGAATGGTAAATATGATACATTATAAATGAAAAATATAACAAAAAATTTAGGATAAGTTAAACCCATAAATTAATATATTTTAACTAATTTAGGTATAAAAACTCTATTTTCTTTTATTCTAAAATATGTTATCATTTTTCTGGAACCCCCATTGATTTTTTCTAACATCTGAAAACAATTCCCTAATTTATTTCATCCTAAATAAAATTAGTTTTATTGCCACTATTTTAAAGATAATCCCAAATGCTTTCCATCAATTTAAAACTAACTCCGAATATATTTTATGTCTTTTCCTTGCAGGTAAGTGAAGTTTCTTGCAAGGAGACGGTCCACCTTCTCGAGTGCAGAGGCCATAAATCGCGGCAAGTGGCAAGCACAGAACTTTAGCTTTATGGCCAGGTGGTGGGTAGGTTGATAAATGGTGTGGAGATGGGGGTTTTCTGGGGGAGAGCTCTCTGAACTCCCTGAATTATTTGTCGACGCTTTAAGTTAAACGCTCCCCGTGGCACCATAAACAAAAAACAACAAGCGGCTAGCATTTAAGCGCAGTTTAACGGTTCAATGACATAATGAATATAAGCACTGAGGAAAAATATTTAGATTTAATAATTAGTTTTCTTATTTTGTGTATTAATTTTTTATTTAAATAATGTAAATCATTTTAAGTTGGCTCAAAGTCATATAAAAAGATTTGTATGTGTTATAAATTTAAATTAAAATGTTAAAACTATAGTTCTCCCAGTGCAACAGCAGCCTGCAACAAGAAGCTGGCTAACAAAAGAAGAACCTGAGGGGGAGGGGAAAAGGACCTCCAGCCAGGACTCGTCTGTTGCCTTGCTAATTAGCTGCATTCATAATTTCGTGCACATTATTTACATGCTAAGCAGGCGCAGACAAAAGCGTGAGGAGAAACGCAGGGGCAGGGGCAGGGGTTGAAGCTCAGACAGAGTCAACCGCAATGTGGTTGCCACGCCCTCCTGCTCCTCCTTCTTGGCTCATTTACAGTTATGCAGAGCATTCCTTGCCAACTTGCAAAGGAACTCTTACAACTGCGAAAAGAACACAAAAGAAGGCTAAAAGGTTGAGGAGCGAGACCAAGAGGTGCCAGCGTGTTGCAAGTGAAAACTTTTTTAATTGAATACATTTTTCAAGTTTATTTTGTGTGTATTGAACTCGCGCAGCTGAGCAAGTTTCTTAAGTGTGGCAAAAAAAAAAAGTGAAGTGGTTTAAAATTTACGAACTCATTTTTTTATAGTGTAAATGACTGCACTTGGCTTAAAGCTGTTTTAAGCTGAAGTCAGTTTTTTTTTGTCATCCTCGCTTTTCTAAGGCTTCTCTCGCAGCGGGAGTTTTTTCTTTTAACTCTTTTTTGATTCCTTTGGTTTCTCGTTTTTACCTTGACTTTGACTTTGGCTTGGTTTGTGTGTTTTGGATTTTTTTTTAAACCCAATATTGTATTTCATATAAAATTCCTTTTTGTATAATTTAAATTATTATCATTGTTTTTAAAATTTTTTAAATATCAAAATAAAATGTTTCAAGTACGATTTTAAGTGACCATATCAAAAGAGTGACTAAAAGGGATAAGCTAACCAATTTTCCAAGAATTAATCTAAACTTGGTGGCTTTGAAAGCAGCTTTTGTACCGGACAAAAGTCCTTTTAAGCTGTGTCCCCTCAATCGATAAAATATTTAAATGCCAGCAATCAATTTCCATTTCTCGCTACTCGAAGCGAATTATCCTGGCGCCATCTTGGCAGACACTTTCCAAGGGCCACATCAAGTGGACCCAGAGGTGCCGCAGAACAGCTCCTCCACCACCCACGCCCCTGCATTGTGATTTATAGAGAAGAGAGGAGCGGGGGTTGGGTGGGCAGAAGGTCAGACACGCTAATTACCCGATCAACTGTCGTCCTTCCTCTTTCGCACAACACTCAACTTGTGCCGGGAAACTCGAAATGGCAGCCAGACATTTCATTCATTCAACTTTATGACTCTGGCTGTCTGGCTAAAATACGTAACTTTTATTTTTCAATTTTCCCGCAACTCTTTTTCTGTTTTCTCTGCTTTTTATTTTTTGCCCTTGCTGGTTTTCATGTTTTGTCAACATTTTCCGCTTTGTTTGTTTCGTCTGGGTTTTTTTCTGTTTTTTTCTTAATTTTTCGCCGCTTTGTTATCCTTTGGCTAGTTTATGATTACAGTTTTGTGGCCATCATTATGGAGTTGCATCCACAAAATCCATTTTACCCCCACTCAATTTCAATTATTCAATAATTGTTTATTGTCGTCATTAATTTCTGGCTGTCATCCTCGCTCATTTGCATTTTACCAAATGGAAAACGGAAAACGGCCGAGGAAAATCCAAATCGAATAGTGTCTATAAAAACACAAAAAAAAAAGAGTCAAAACTCAAATTCGGTTTTGTGGCCATAAAAAGCTTTGTTTTTGGCCACTTGGCTGCCAGCTGCCATTTTTCAGTTTTTAGTTTTTTTCTTTTTTTCGTTCATTACGCGGCCTGTCAAATTAAATTTGACTTGCAGTTGCCAAATTCGTAAGCGCTCAGCAAAATAACAAAAACGTAATAAAAACAAAAAAAAATATCAACAAATAAACACAAACAGAAAAATGTCAAAAGCTCAACACAAAATGAAGTAAAACAAAAGTGAATGAAATAAAATACGCAACTTGCTTTGCGATCAGCAAACGGTAGACATGAGACTGCAATTTTAATTTCGGTTTTGAGACATTAATTTCGCATTTAATTTAAGCTTGTTTGGAGTAGCTCTTTAATTGGTATTTTTATATATATTTTTTTTATTTATTTAGTTTACTTATTTTATTTTTAAATAATTTTTAATTAATTCAATTTAATTTTTTTAAAATAACCTTATTTTTTCCCTTTCTTTCTTTAAAATTATGTTACACTACCTTTTCTATTTCAATTGTTTTCCTAGTGATGATTCAACAATTTCCCTGTAAAAGTTCTTATATTTCACCCCATCCTTCGCTTATTGCATTTAATTAACTTGAGAAATATTACTCATACGCCCGAGTATTCGATCCGCTTGATCGCTGAAATTGGCCATAGTAAAAACGCGTTTGAAACGGGTTGTTCAGTGCAAAGAAAAATAAAAATAAAAATTGTGTGCGTAGCTCAGTGGCTCACTGTTGCCGTCTCGCTTTTTCCCCTTTGCTACCTTTCTCTCTCTATTTTTTTCTTTAAACAAATGCGAAGCGATTGCACAAAAAAACGTGCCACGCATTTGAGTGAAGTCAATCACACGCCCGTTGTTTTTTTATGCTTCTTTTTTCTGTTATTTATTTATTGCACTGGGAGGTAAATGCACTTTACACACGACGCCACACCCCCTTTTTTTCAGCCTTTTTACCCATTTTACGCTGCCAAGAAGCACTAGTTGCAACAAAAAATTACCCAGGCAAATTTTTATAAAATATTCACATTGCATTAGGCGACAATTTATGACTTTTAATTATACACCCATCCAAACAAGTTGACGAAAAAAATAAAAACTTTCAATTTTCTTTCACATTTGCATATTGATTGGAATTTTGATAAGACAAAAAAAAACTGAATGAGGTAAAAAATGCGCAGAAATTGAAATTTTGAATTTCAATCCATTTAACTGTCAATTTCTGGTTAGCATATAAACAGTGGCAACTGTAGAAGTATACACAAATCCAACTTGATAAGCAAAGGTGCGGGTGAGGGGGTGGCAGTGGGTGGGTGGGGGCTAGAGTAGCCTTGAACGTGCCTCGAATAATTGAAGAGCGGCAAAGTGAAATACCTAAACAAAGCAGTTGGATTTAGTGGTCTACCGGCAATCGTTCTCTATCCCCTACTACTTTTAAATACAGTCAAACTTCTCTATTTCAAACCACACTTTATTCTATAGCTTGAAGAAAATTTCATAGGTGAATATATAATAAATAAAATAAATCATGACATTTATGTGACATTTTAACATTTTTAGAATTTATTAAAAATTTTATTTAATTGAAGATTAAATGTTAACAACAGGTTTTAGATTCAAAAAAAATGTGTATGTTGGTTTTTCAATTGATATCTTTAATTGACAGCCTAAGTTAAGATCAGAAGAGGACTGTATATTATAGTTTTATTGAAAACGTGGTGTTGAAAGAATTCCAATTAATATTTCCTGATTTTCAAAGGAAATACCTTCTACTCTTTTGTTGTTTCCCTTTTATTCTTAAACTCTGCCTGCATTAATACCTTATTTTTGTTGCTGTGTTGTAACCTTGGGACTTTGTTTTAACGGGCATTAAACTACGACTACGACTATGGGAAATAAGAGGAGCTCCAACAGAAAGGGCGAAAGCCTACGATATCAGTGTCAATATTGCGCGCGTACGCCGTGTAATTCTATTAATTATATTTATAAATTACACACACATAAACTAGAGAGGCATTGCCTCACAAATGCACTGAAATTAAAACTTTGTTTTATTTTATGAATAAAAACGAAGTGTACCTTGTTTAAAATTAAAATTAAATGAACTGTTAGAGTGTGTTTAACATTAAAATATTTTTATCTACATACACACAAATAAACTTTAAGTTTTATTGAACAAAAATGTATGTAAAGCCAATCTTTATCATACATTTTATCATATGCTTATGATTTATTTGTTTATTTATTTATCTTAAATTAAAATACTACTTTCTTATGGTACATTTTAGAAAATTTGTATTAAAAAATTATTTAAAAGTATTTTATTTTTTTAAACCAAGTATGCAATTTTTATTTGCTGTGTATACTGACACACCGATGCATTCATTGCAACAGACTCGCCGCTTCGCCGTTTTTCAATGGATCTGTCCTTGGCAAAGTGCATTGCCGGCAGCGACGTCGACATCGCCGTCAGCGTCAGCAGAGCGTTGCATTGCGTTCATTCGCCTCGAGTGCAGTTGCAATTGCAATTGCAACTTTGCTGCTGCCTGCTGCTGCTAAAGCTCTGCTGCTGCGACGCTCAGAGTTTGCGCCGCCTGCTTTTGCTTAATTTATTGACTTGACTGTGGCAATTTATTTGCCAAGCGACTAAAAAACTTCAATTACGCACGCACTTTCTAAAAATACAGCACCGAAAATTAAAAAAAAGTCTCTGGAAAAAAAGGCCAAAAACTGTTCAGTTTCGTTTTCAGTTTTCTCGCATTGCTGCAAATATTTATGAAACAAACTTCATTTCGTGGGGCACAAAAGACTTGCATTGTTGTTTTGGGGGGGCTGTGAAAAGGAAAGTATACAAACACACGCTAAGTGGGTCACTTGAAAAGATCAGCTGTCATATGTATATATTTTCACACAACTGGGGTCGAAATTATAGCTCTGGAAATCTGAATCTTCAAGTTACAAGGGGCTTAAAAATGGGTTTAAAAATTACTTTAAGCCTTTTAACTTTTAAAAATTCTCAGCCCATCTATATAAAACGTCAAAAAAATATATTTTTAGGTTAATATTTATTTATACTATTATTTATAATAATATTTAATATTTATTTAATATTTACTTAATATTTATAAACCCACATTAGATTAATATAGTCTCCAAGGACTGTAGGTCTTTGATTCTAATAATTTAAATACAGCTGTGTTTATATAGTAAAGTTTTCAGGCTCAAGGCTTGGAGTTGAAGACAGATTGATAAGCTGAACAAAGGAAAGGGGCCGGACTTTATCGGTTTTCCCAGCTGCAGCTGGGCCACTTGAGCAAACATCATCGTTGCCTTATCAGGACTAAACTTTGACTTTCATTTACAAGATTTTGCATTCGGCAGAAGAATGAAGCCCTTTCATTAGCTGACCATTAATGAGAATATTATATTGACAATTGTTCTGGATTTGTTTGTTTGTTTGTTTGGAGCGATCAATGGGTTTGCTTTGTTTTTTGCTTGGGTTTCCTTTCCTGGCGCCGTTTTCTGGTCACTTGGCTTAACCTTTTGCCACGCCCACGCCCACGCCCACGTCCGCAGATTATTCAGATTGTTCACATGAGATAAAGACTCCATGTACAAGTTTTCGGCAGGTCTGCCAGTTAAAAATTAATATTCTCACGGCTTTTTGGGTTTTCTCTCTGATTTTTGCAGTTTCGTTTTCAATTGCATTTTGCTGTCCGTTGATTTCCTGCTCTGTTAAAACCCCCTTTCCTTTATTTCATATTTCCTTGTTTTTTTTACACTGAACACATTTTTTTATATTTGTATCTTCAAGATAGAACTCATTTAAATATATTTCATGGTTTATATTAAATGGTTTATTTTAAATGGTTTATTTTAAATGGTTTATTTTAAATGGTTTATAATTGTGGATTTAACATTTAACACCAGTGTTAAATGGTTTATTTTATTTACAAGAGAATCTTTTCTAGTTCATTTTTTTAAAATATTTTTTTAACCTAAAATTAAGTTAATAATTTATTTTTCTCTGTGCAACATTTGTTTCTTGTTTATTGCCATTGTCGGTTGTCTGACGATTTTTGTCAGTTGATCTTTGACACATTTCAGGGTGCGGCTCTTCAGCTCCTCCCCCCTTGATTTTTTGTTGATTTTCAGCTTTTTTTGGCCTGCTTCAATTTGTTTTTTTGTATTTTTTTTTGGCTGTGAGTAGGTGACTTTTCAGCTGTTTCAGATGTTTATCATGACTCTTCCTCTTTTTCGAGCGACATGTGCACGTACAACAATTGTTTTTATTTTTTCGATTTTGTTTTTGTATTGGCAGCATGTTCCTTTGTGATGGGCGATTAATTGCATATTAATTTTGTTTATTTAAACAAGGGGCGCTGAGGCACCGCCGATCTTGGCACGTTTCCTGCGGTAAGTGGGTGAAATAAACAAAAAAAAAGCTCAAACAAAAGCAAACAAAATCCACAAAATAATAGCAAATAAAATGTGCTTAAAATTTCGTGCGCGTGTTGCCAGCTTTTTTTTGTAATGTTTATTTTTCATCTTGTCCCTCGCAGCGTGAGAACAAAAAACTGAAACTATGGCTTAAGTTTTTTAATTATATTTTTTTAGTTCAGAGCACCTGTCACCCCGAAAAAAAATTTAATTTCCAAACTGCAACGAAGCTGAAATGGAAAGTGAATTCGCTTTCAATTTGGGTATCAACTTGAATGCAATCTTTGTGTTGCCATCTCTTTTTTGCTTTTGTTTATGCCACGCCCACTTTTTACAGCTTGGCAGCTGCCAACGACCGTTATTTTTCTATTAACAGTGTAAGCTTTTTTTATCTATTTTTATTTTTGCAACATCATCTTCATTAGCGAAGGTATAGTGGTTCGAAATTGTGATTTAGATGCTATAGTTGGAAGCTAAATAGTCCAAATGCCTAAAAATTTAAGGAGGTTGATTTTTTTTAACGACAATTCAATTTATTATTAAAGGAATAAATTAGATTTAATGTCTAAAAAGCCACTGTGAAATAGATCTTTAAAAAGGGAAATAGTAATAGTTGTTTGTACTACTTTTTGGGAGTATAACTTAAATTTAGAATAAGTTAAAAATAGTTAATTACAAATTATTTTTTTAAATATATTTTTTAAAAGTAAATAAATGTTGTTACCTATTTACTGCAAATTAAACCCACTGTTCACGTCACCTTTTCTGCTGCCTCTTTTTGATCATCTGCCATGCTGCAATGGCAAATAAATTCGTTTTTTTTTCTGCTTCTGTTACAAGTTACTTAAACAATTGCCTAGTTGTGGCTGCTACTTTTGTTGTTTACCTTTTTGTAACTTTTTTTTTTTTTTTTGCGCTTTGCACAATTTTGCGTTTGTTGAACCTCGTTTGTAGCTCTTGCTGTTGTTGTCTTTCGCTTTGTGTGTGATTGTTGCAAAATTAATATTTAAGTGTATGAAGTAGAAAGCTCAACAAGTGGGCAATAGGGTGGGCGTGGGCTTTTTAGGCAATTTGTCTATGTTTGTTGCTTTTTTTGCTTTTCTGCCGGCGTCTAATTTGAGTAATTGTATTCAAATTTAAGACCATGTAAATTTCTTACAAAATTATTTGCATTTAAATTGCCTCAGCAGGCAACGCAAACGGAATGAACGTCATTGTTAACAATTATTGTAAATTACTTATAACGAAAATAAGTTTTGCATTTGTGTGCTTGGATATTCTCAGTTTCTCTATTTGTTTGGCTTTTTCTCTGGATTTTCAAATGAAACCAAATTGATCTTGTCGCCCACACAACGAGAATGCGTTCTCCCCCCTCTCTTTCACTTTTTTGATACAGCTCTGAACTGCTGACATCATACTATTATTATTGTTATTGTTGTTGCTGCATTTAGCTAGAAATTGCAATGCACTTTTAAGTCAACTTGTCGTCGTCGTCGCTCTAACAGTAAAATGGCAAACAGCAATAAAAGCAGCTCAATCGAATGATTTGAATGATTCACTCTTCAACTTGCATAATATTTGTACACAAAAAAAATACAGGTTAAATGTATTTAATTTTATGACACTTTAAATTTGTATAATATTTAAATATTTAGTACTTGACCTTTGAAAGCTTTAATTTATGATATTTTCACCATAAATTTGATAAATTTAAATCCCAGTGCACTTCACTCACGTTTTCAGGCCCAAGAAAGCAACAAATTAGACGTAATTAATGAAATGTCACTGCACAATATCGATTGGATCGCAAATGGATCGGCTGCGTCGTATGTAGATGGCTCTAATTGAATTTTGTAGTAATTAAAAAAATATTCTAGATGCGGTAAATTTATCGCATTTGTTTGAATAACAATTAAACGCTTTGTAGTTTATGGATTGCATTGAGTGAAATCTATTTTTACACCCTGCACTTAATGATGTCGACGATGGCGATGATGACATTGTCTGGTGGTCTTGACACTGGTGCCACAAATAGATGTATATAATACATGGGCGGCTCCTAGTGTTTAATAACATTTTTCCAAGATCTCTGTTTTCCTAATTAGTCATGTGCAATTTTATTACATATTTTCATATTGTTCTTTCACCCAAGCCAAGTGCAATAATTTATTAAATATCGCTGAACGCTCCTTTGTTTGAGCTCTGCGCACTTTTGTTATCTTTTTCCCAGCGGGTTTACATTCTTATCGCTGGTATACCCGGCGTATACTTAATGTGAGTGCACTCGGAAATGTTCCATTGAGTTCCTGCTGGCTTATGTCACTCTCGATTTGAGGCGAGATTTCCGCTATTCCCCAAGGAAATTACATTGTTTTTCACTCTTTATTTGGCAGCTGCTTTTCCCTGTTTTTTTTTTAGGCAAATTTCTTGTAGATTTTTTGGACCCACAAAAATATAACCCTTTTCTTGTCATAAGTCTGAGCCACATTTGTTATGGCCCTTAAACAGGTAAAGAAATCTTGGTGGATGGGGAAGGGAAGAGAGCTGTAGACTAGCGCTATCTTAATAAGAAATCTCCCGACCGCATAAATAACACTTAACATGTTGTGGTCTCAACACATTTGGCCCTAGTCCCTTTTTGTTGTCTCATTTCCCCTTTTTACTTTATTTTTTTTTTTAACCATATTTCATACGAAATTTGCTTACTTTTTTGTTGTATCTATAAATTATTTCTACTTTTTATAAAAGAATGTTAAACCTTGGGTTAGAAAGTTTGTTGTAATGGGAAGATATCTTATTTGTAACATCTATGGTATTATTTTTGGCTTGGTTTAAGTATAAAATCTTTTATAAGCGACATTGTTTAAGTTTATTATTTATTTATTTATTATTTGTTTTATTTAGTGTGCTGTGGAAATAGACCAAAATAGTCTGCGATTTATTATAGAGGTAGAAATAATTAAACCTAAGCAAACTTTAAGGTACCCCGAATATTTAATTTAACTTATAGGGGTAAATTTATACTTGACTCATTTGCGGTCATTATGTGGTGGTTTTTCCCTTCTTTCTCCCCCATCAAAGTTGTCAACAAAATAGTGTAAAAAGTGCCGCATAGCCGCCTTTGTAGTTTGCCAACAAACATATAAACATGTTTGGTTTTGGTCTAATTATGCTGCCATGTGGGCTGCCGTGTTGTTAAGTGAATTGCCTTTGCCTTGTGACTAGACTAATTTCGTTTGTTTTACTTTTGGCTGTCGGCTTGCTAATGAATTTTAATTGCAATCTGAGAGGGGAAAATGCACTGTGACCCCTCGAAAAGGGAATTCCCACAATTTTCTGCTGACATTTTCCCTAGAATTTTCACGCCAACGCCCACGCAACAAATTGTGGCGATGAATGAGGTGATGACTCAACCTTAGAGGGGAGGTTTTTTTTTTATTATATATTTTTCCTTTAACAATATGCGTTGGCTGACCACAGACAACAATTACACAATTATGCGAGAGAAACACACGGGGGGAACGTGCCGTAAAAGCCTTGAATTAATTAAAAATCTAAGCCTAAGCTTGGCGGTCATAAATAAGCCAGACGGCCACAAAATAATAATAACAATGCCACTGGCCGACAATAATAATATTGTTTACCAGTCAGCAGAAGAAAGGCACATGAAAATGATTTTGTAACACAAAAATAAAGTACGAAACATGAGTCAAAAACTATGAGCACATATTTTTTTAGGAGTTTGTTATTGGATAATTGCAATTTAAGTTTAAGTGCGATTTGCTTGAAATGGGTTTTCGTACAGTGCGAGACATGGCTCTAAAACCATTTATGGTTTGGTGATTGATAGTTGCGAAAACTGATGGTTGTAAAAATTTAAATATGATTCAGGAAAACTCATCCAGAATTTTTATTATATGTAAAAACAATATGAAGAAGTCAATAATTTTATTTAACTTTACAAACAGAATTAACTTATTGGTTAACCAAATGGCCATTAAATCGTTAATTTTTTTTTATGATAATTAAAATTTGTTTTTGAAAGTTTATGGGCTATAAAGTTACAATATTTTTGGACTCTACGTTACGAAATCTTTTAAAGTTTTCCTACGCACTGTAGCCGCGCTTAATTGAATGCATAAATCAACCGAGTGCATTCATTTATAGCAGAGTTAGAGTCCTCAATCCCGCCCCTCGTTGGCATGTCAAGTGTCAGTTACAGAAAACGCTGAAAATGTGGAATACAAAATGGGTGGAGTTCGAATCACCTCGAATCGTGCCTTTGTCTATATATCGGCGTCCCAAAGAAATAGTTAGACACAAAAAATAACAAATGAAACGAAAATCAACAGAGCACTGGAAAAATATTGCCAATTAGAATTAATGTGAGCACTCGCGATGAGATTTCGTAGTCGTCGTAGTCGCACTCAGACATGTTTCCAATTATTTTTGAATATTTCTCTGTGCTATTTGCACTTGTTGGTGGTATATTGAGTATTTGGGCTGTGGTCCAAAGCAAACCAAAAAAAACACATTGATTTATAGAGGAAGTTTGCGCAGCTCAAAGAGCCGCCGCTGACAGCTCAATTTGTCATGAGATACAGATACTGTGCAGACACGTTACTCAAAAACTTAAAAAGATACACACCACACACCGAATACCGAATCGGAGGCTGGCTCAGGGTTTTTCGGGTACGACCTTCTCCTGGTTTGGTTGCTATTTGCCCAAAAGATCTCCTAAGAGACTGGTGTTACGCATGGGAGTCTCGCAGAGTTATCCCCGATATTTGTTCACCAAATATTGATTGATCACGAGTTCTGCGAACTGCAAACAGTCTCGAAAAATTTGAAAGATTTGCTGGCAGATTTAGTCAAGGGGAAAAGGCTTCTAATAATCAAATATTGGCTTGCTAAGTTCCTTAGATTTCGTTGAAAGTAAAACCAAAAATAATACAATTAATAAATTCTATATCGCTAGGATTTTTATTATCGCCTCAAGACAATATAGTATAATCCATAAATCCCTCAAGGATTAAGTTGTTTCCTGGATTAAATAATTTTCCTTTAACTATAATCCTAAACCATTAAAAGATTTTAGTATTAACTCGATAATATAACCTGTCAAAGCTTAATTTTTTCAATTTAAATAATGAATTTTAAGTTGAAGAATTTGCTTAATATGCTTTACGTTCCCAAACAATCATCTTTAATATTGCCTTAAATTATAATACAATGTGTCATATTATCGATCGTTAAACCCTGTCTTTAAGTTCTGGAAAAACACACACATTTAGTATGTAAATGTTTTTCTTTCACACGAATTGCCGCTCACATGGAGTTAGGTTCTTGGGTTAAATGTAATTAAATGTGTTTACCCGACAAAAGCCGAGAAAAGCGGGCATTAATTAAACAGAGAATAATATTCAAATGTGTCCATGTCTGGGCCTGGCTTACACATGTTGCCCATCGATCTGTCGCCTTGTGTTACTCATTCCCTCCCCTTTTCTTCTATTGAATCATTTGAATACGAAATAAAATGTTAGTGGCTTGCAAAAGTTGTGGCAATTAATTTGACGCCTCTGGAAAAAAATATGTGTCCCCATGTGTTGCAAGAGAGCTACAAAATCCATTTTAATTGCAAAAACTGTGCGTGTGGCATGAGAAGTGAAAAGGGATCAAGTCACAGTTGCCGCCTGGCCTGCTCTATATATATATGTACATATACTATGGTATAGTATAGTACTATATGTTTTGTGTATCTATGAACTTGCCACCGCAAACACGCGAGCTGCTGCGGTCTAGTTGCTGCTGCTGCCCTGCACAAAAACTTGGCAACTTTGCACATTTGCCCCAACTCTTTGCCAACTAACACTGCATATTTGTCCAAAGTAATGAGACTTTTCACAGCTCTTTTTTCGTAGTTCGTTCGGCGCAGCGTGAAGTCGTAGTTGTCTCCTAGACAGCCTCGGAAAATGCATTATGGGAATTTTGTGGCATTTTCATTAACAGCTCAGCTCCCCTCCTCATATGAGTCTGGGTCTCTCTGTGTGTGTCTTAGTTTTAATTTGTTTGCGATTAACACGCGAGCGTAAAAAATATTTACAAGTTGTAGAGTCTTTTCGTGATTCATATTGGGGTGAGGCTTCAAAACTGGGAGGTGTAGATTAGGTAAGATTAAAAAAGGATTAGCTATACTTGGAAAAAAGAACGTGATTTAAGTTGGATTATTTTTACAAATATTTTTATAGGGTTTTATGTGTAAGTGACCTTATATTTTATGGAAAATGAACTTCAAACTTTAAAAAATCATTTTAATTCTTTAGTTTAAAAAATTCGTTGTGCATTTTTTTACTCAAAAACATTTTATTTTACATTTTAAAACCTTTTATTTTTACCTCTCGAAATTATGGTTATTATGTTACATTAAAACGCACCTTAAATTAAATCTTTTTCTTTTTTGGTACAAAATAAGATTGACTTGAAATTCAAGCAAAAGCAATGAAGGAATTTTCCTTTCTTTTACTTGACTTGGAATTTTTTCCAGCTGAAGGAGCCTTAAATTTCTGGCCACCAGCTGCTGACGTTGGCTAAATTTATAGGGGCCCCTATCAATCCCCCAACACCTCTTTCTTTTCTGTATTTTTTTTTTTTTTTGTGGGGCCCGCCTGACCGCTTGCAATTAATTAGCGGCAATGAGCTGTTGCCTCTGCCGCAGTTTCAGTTTAGGTTTCGGTTTCAGTTCCAGAGCTACGGCTTCAGTTTATGGCAACTAATGTGCGACGTTGTTTGCGTTGTTTGTGCTGTTTGTGTGCGCTGTTATTGCTCTCTTTATGCTGCTGCAACATCCACATTATTTGTACGTTTCTTGTGCTGCTTGGCTGGCCAATGTCTGGCTAATTTTCTATTTATTTGACCACAAACTCAGATGGAGCACACCAACCAACACATGGATAAGGCGCACTCCGTCTAATTTATGGGTTTCTTGCACTCTGGCCGGGCAGAGGCATTAAAGCCTTTGGCCAGGCCAATGCGATATGGCTTAAAGTTTGAGTTCGTGCCGGAAAGGAGACCACCGCACCCAGAATATGGTGGCCTGTTGCTCCTCGGGAGATCCAAGAACTAGTTTACTTTCAGGGACTGTCCAATGCTCATCAACCTGAATTTAACTCCAAAGACATTCACGATTTAAAACACGGAGAAAAATTGTCTTCAAATTGGTATTAAACGATTTAACTAGTTTATTGATAGATACTTCTACTTTAAAAACAATAAACATTTTTAAAAAATATCTTTATAAATTACATTTATATTTTTTAATACTAGAAAAATCCTATTATCTTATACATTTATAGAAATATAAATATTTTCTGTACAGTCAGATTTCCCTTTTTTATTTGTTTCTGTCGGCTGTTGGCACACGCCCTCCTCCAACAATTGCTACTGGGCTTAAAGTTCAGGCCAGGTTCAGTTCGAGTTCATGCGTGGCTTGTTGGTAACTCTCCTCACTCCTACTGCCCCCTCTACCATTTGGCCTTTGCCGCGGATTCCGATTTGGAATTGCCTTAAAATGACTTTTTGCCATGATTTATGTTTCCACGTTGCGCTTCAAGTGCAACATTTTATAATAAGTGGTAGCAGTGGATTAAATAGGTGTCATGATTTCTGAAGTCATTTTGTAACAGAAGAAATTATGTTTTATTAAAATTACCACCTTGCTTTACTTTATATTGCTTTACCAAATAGTACATAACGACTCCGTTGCAATAAGCCCTCCTAACCAACATATTACTTACTTTTTGGGCCTTAAAGTTCAGGCCAGGTTCATTTCGAGTTCATGCGTGGCTTGTTAGGAATAGCTAACATTCCAATTTCGACTCCTTCTGCCCCCTCTAAAGCCATTTGGCCTTAAAATGCCGCGGATTCACGATTTAGAAGAATTGCCGTAACCCAATTCTACTTTTTGCCATCGTTTTCATCGACTAGTGCCACGTTGCGCTTCAAGTGGCAAACAAGTTTTTTTATTAATTATAACAAGTAGTAGCAGACTGTCGATTAACACGGGTGTAATAGCGGACTTCTGAAGTCTATTCCGTTGTGATGTACAGAAGAAAAAATGTCAACTTAATAAAGTGAAAAATAAACATTTTATTAAGAATATACCACCAGTACATATAGTTAACTTTCCATGTTTAAGTCAGTAAATATCTAAAAACCATTCCATTCCTGGCATTGAACAATATTTTTTTTCATCAAAAATCAATGATGGATCAACACACGAAATTGCTTCGGATTCATTTTTTTGAAAACCACAAAAGTAGCGTCACTTAAAGCACTGTAACTTGAAAACTATTGGTTGGATTGTCGTGGTATTTTGACAGTTTGCCTAAATGGGTTGTCTCTTTCGAATGGACACATGGATTTGGTGCAAGTAGCACTGTCTATGTGTTAGTTGGGAGACTTATTGAACGAAGTAGTATATAACTTTCCAGTTTAAGTTGGTAAATATCTAAAAAAAATTAAAAATTATTATGATTTTTTAATTTACAGACCACGCAGGCAATCAAATTAAAATATACGGATTTATAATATTGCTTTATTTAAATGTTTACATTTTTTAACACCTTTTATTTTATTTTTAACCCAGTAGTTAACTGGGTATTTTTACGTTCGAGCATCCGAGATTTTAATAAGGCTCAACTTTTGGCTGTGGGTCGGTCTGGCTTGGCATTTGTGTTGCTGGGCTGCTGCTTTAATTAGCTCAGCATTGTTTATGCTTATTTCGATTTGTTTCATTTTTTCTCCATTACTTTTTCTCTCCCCCGTTTTGTATTTTGTATTTTTTATTAATTAATTTGCCCGCTTCGTACTTGGAACAAAGGCAACGAATGTGTGGCAAGAAATGAGATCTCGTATATCTGTCTGTCTTTTTTGGTTTTTTTTTTCTTTTTATGCAAGACACAACCCACATGATTAACATTTGCTATTTCCATGGATTAAATCAGAGCCTCTTGGCTAAATTTGCGCAATTAAGCAAAGCCAAAAACTTTGTTTCCATTTTCCACTGCAATTTGAGAGATCGCTTGCAAAGATCGAACAGATGCGATAGTCATTTGGTGGCGGTGGTTCAACTAAACTGGTTAGCCGTTTTAAGGCATAAACTACAACAATTAATAACAGCAACAACTGCGGCTACTTTTCATGGTTTCGCTTTACAACTACAAAAGCGGAGCTGGAAAATGTTTTAAATATTTAGCATCCATTAATCAATTTGCACTCGCCGCTGATCTTGCGTCGCGATGCGGTCAGTTTTTCTCTGATTTTATTTTTTATTTTTGGGGTGAGCTCAGATTTCATTACAGTGGGTTGTCGATAAAAGGGAACATTTGGAAAAATTTTAATTTTTATCTATGAGTTTGAAGATGCACATAAAATTATATATTTCACAAGATGTATTTTTTTTTTATCTCTCATTTGTATGTTCTTTTCGAGTGTCCACTGTATCTGGTTTCTATTGCAGACGAGATTGCACATTATCGTGTTGCATTTCATTTATATTTTGTAATTTGTTTATGTCCACTACACATGAAAATGCATTCGCTGCGACTCTCCCTAAAAAAGCGATAAGGAAAAATTCGATTTAAATGTAAATAAATTTTGGTATTGATTTTTATTCATTTTTATAATAGTAGCATGGGAAAAAGTTTAACACAAAAACGCACCCAAAAAAAAAAGAAAAGCCCAAAAAAGAGGAAAATTTGGCAGCAGAGAAATGAAAGTAAAATATTGGTTGATTTGATTTGGTTTATTCGATTTTGATTCGTCGCTTGCGGTGCCAACTTTGCCATTTCAAAGTGTTTTTGCCATGACCACTCTCCGATTTGCATCGATTTATCTCGTCTTTGTCTTTGTCTTTGCTTTTGGGGCCTACTGCAGTTTTTCCAATTTTATTATTTCGCTTTGGGAAAAGTTCAATCAAATGATGGGGCGTGACCGAAGAGGGAGGGCGGTGCAATTGCCAGACTTAATCAATAACCAGAAGCTCCAGCCCCACAAAACAAAGAAATATACCCAAATTCATTTTATTTATATATTAAAAATTGAATTTCAGGTGAGGGACTGTGGCCCACAGCCAGTTATTTATGGGAAAAACGTGAGACGCGGCAATTGCACGAAAACTGTGTACGTCGCTCGTTCGTCTATTTACTTTTGGCATTATTATTATAACTTTTGCATTTGTTGCGCATTTTGGGCAGCGTCTAATTTATTGAGAGGTGTGGTCGTCGGTGTCGGTGCCCAAAACAGAAATAACAGCAATCGCAATCAAATTATCAAATGTACAAATCTCAACGACAGTTGAAGAATCGCACGGACAGGTACTGAGAAATATATATAAAAAAAATATATATATTCGCAATTCGCAACTGGCGGCGCCCAGAATTTGGTATTTCACCGACTAATTGCAATAGCAAATATGACATTTACTTGGAGGCCAAACCAATCGGAAGAAGAAAAAACTGCTGACCCAAAGAAAAGGTCTGATCTCCATTTAAATGCAGATTAGTTGGTAGAGACATAAATGAGATCAGTTCAGATCGAAAGAAACATCAACAAACATTAAAATTATTTAATTTGCTTGACCAGCTGCTTGGAGACAAATCTAAATTTAGCAGACCTCGAGATATGAGTATCATAAGATGGACAGTGTGGATCACAAATATAAAGCTTTTTGGATAAGTTCGTTTTTTTATCGAAAATCGGGAAAGATCAGCTTAAATTATCGATTAATCTAAATTAAACTATTGTGCACTATCATTGAACAACTTTTTGGGTAGTAAATTTTACACTTTCAAGTTGTAAGTAATTTAAAAACTTTAAAATTAATAACATATATTATTTCATTATCAAAAACCGAAAAAAAGCCCGACTAATTTATCGATTACCCGAATTTCAGCTGTTGTGCAAAATATTTGAACAGCTTTTTTGAATGGAAAGCAAACACTTTCGGTTCATAGATTATTGAGTCACCTAATTATCGATTATGGCCACCACATGTGCTCTCCACAACCATTGACTTACATTTGCGCCACGCACTGTCAGTGGCCCGCGCTGTATTTGCATAAATTAAACTAATTGGGCGCCAAAGCAAAGTCACCACCGCAAATGAATTTACATAAACCGATGGATGGGATGGTGGGTAGGGTATGAGGAGGGGATCAATAGAAGATGGGGGGATCCACAATCGAACTAAAAGTGGAGCTCACTGGCTGTTGTTGTTTTTGTGTTTGTGGCAATCCCAAAAACACGGAGACGACTGAGACCCGAGACACAGAAATTGAAACATTTCACATTTTTAATTTGTACGTGATAGGGCAAATAGTTTGCCACTTGATGGTTTTGTTCCCTTCCCTGCATCTCATTCCGTTTTGTGGCACGGAAAATTATGCAGCACACAAATCAGCTCCAGTTTTCCCTCCGATTTTCCGATTTCCCTCCCCCATCGACTTGGCGTTGCATGCTAACGTGGCAGGGCAGACAAATCGACTCTTTTCTGTCTGGCAGCACTTAGCACGTGATTGAAAATTGGCCGGGAATGAAGTGATTGGGTACTGGGGTACCGAGAAGAAGGAAAACCAATGGAAATAGTTTTCCATTCCCCCCCCACTTTTCGGTTCTGATTGCCTGCAATTCATTTACTTCCTCCGGAGGGCAAATACAAAAATATTTCTTTGGACAAACAATTTGCGGAACTTTGCTCTTTTCGGTTTATTTTTTTCTCTTCTTTGTCTTTGGCATTAAAGGCAAATTTACAAATTAGTGTGAAATTAAGTCCAAAACGGAAAAAGTACACAGAGTAAGACAAACACGAAGGGGAGAAAAAACACGTAAGATCCAGAATTACAGATACCCCTTGACCTCAGTCGTCGTTTTCGGGATTGTGCTCCCGTTGAAGTCGTCGCAAAAAGGAGTAGCCAAAAGTACACACTGAAAACTACAGGGAAATTAAGAAATTTATTTATAAAAAAACCCTTTTAAAAAAAGAAAAAGTAACAGAAAAAAAATAACAAAAAACCAATAGGTTATGGTACCACTTTGAGTTTATCATTCTTTAGACTTAACATTTTCTTTACATTTAAATCTTATTTTTATTTTGACGAACACTTACTCAGGGTCAAGGTCTTTTATTTGGCAGCAGGGCAAAAGCCTCGCCAGATCGATCCACCCGCCCTGTAGGGTACGAGACTATACTATACCTAGTATGAGTAATACCCCCCACCCACAACCCATTTATCAAGTTTGTCTCAGTGTTGCTAAGCAGTTGGTTAATTAAATATCAAAGATACAGATAGACACAAAGTTTTTATTTGAATAAATATTTACTTGTCGAACTGAATTAAAATATATACAGAAATTAAAATTTTAATTTTAAATTTATGGTGCCTGTCATATTTATTACTTTTAAAAGCCATGATATTTAGCACTTTTTATACAATAACCAGATGTTTTTTGAAGACTCGTTTGGCTACAAAATAGCTTATATGGCAACACTGTTTCGCTTGTGTTTTTTCGGCCATTCAAGGTCAGAGTCAGCTGCTCGGAACATGTGATAATGTTTGGTATTCTAATTCGAAACGCCTTTGTCTTGGCTGCTCAACTCATTCGGCTCATTCAATTTGACAGCCGACGGAAGCGACGCCGCCTATAAATTACAGCATTCATGGGTCTTGGAATCGGAGAATCGGACCTGGTTTCTGATTCGGTCTTTCGGACTTTACCAACTCGGCCCTGCACTTCAGCTGAACTCCATTCAAGTCCAAATCAAAAACCAACAAAAGTCCAGACAGGAAGAACGGGCCAGCCCCCAATCAAATTCTTATTGATTTGTTCCTATGACAGCTATATACACTGAGTTATATATACATAGCTGGGGATGACAGGAGGCGGATCTGAGTCAGAGATCTTGAAAAGGCTGTCCGGTCAAATATAAAATTTGGTCATAATGGCATCTACAAACAATATTTTTATACTCCACTCAAAAAGAGATGCAACATTTTGAAATGATATGAATACTAAATCAATTAGCTGGCTATAAATTTAATATAGAGTAATTAACTTTATGATAAAAAATTGATCATCATTAGTTTGGCGATAACTGCTAACAGAATGTGGGAAAATTAACAACACATTTGTAGATTTTACGAAAATTTCTGGTAATCGATAACTACAATTCAAATAAAACGATAAATTCGATAAGTCGAATCAGTGAATTAGCTTAATTAATATCCTAATAAAAAGCATTCGTTCAATTTTATAATACTGATAACAATAAAGAGCTTAAATGCTCTTCACTTTGATAATTATAAAACAATTCAATTTGCAAAAACATTATGTGACAATAATTAATAATTCGCTTACCAAATAAATTCGCGAAATTCATAACCCTGCCATATATGATGCCCGATTTTATTTTAGCACTTTATGCATAAGTAAGGGCACTACATTCATAAAAATTAAGATCGCTTTTGATAGGGAATTCTCGATTCTATAGAAACAGAAAAGAGCGCACGTGTTCGGGCCAAAAATGAACAATAATAGGCGATGGGAAGGCCAACGTATTTGGGCCATTAAAATTCATTAGCCGTGCACATCTCGATCTGGAGTGCGAGATCCGATCAATAAAATAAGCAAACAATAAAGAGCACATTCGATCTGAACTGACCAGCCAACTGGCCAGCAGCAGCTGCTGTTATTTTTCGGTTCGAATTAAAATTCATATTGCCCAAATTAGCAGAATCTTTGAGCAGCTGAAAGGGGTAATTGTGGGTGGAATGTACGCTTGGCTTAATTAACCTTTCAAAATTAAGATTTCCCCACCGCCTGTAATTGTTTCGAAAATAAATTACAAATTTCGCACCGCATTGCTGATTAGCAAATACCGATGACTAAACTTCAAATGACGCGACATTCGGTCTGCCTTTGTTTATGTTATATAATCGAAGCCAAGGTGTAAATAAACAACGTATTAAAGCATTTCTAATGGGCGAAACAAAAAAAAAGACGTTTAGCTTTCGAGTCCAACAGCCAGATAAGGTATTATTTTTTTTGTTTTTGTTTCAGATAAGTTGAAATTCCACATGAGCTAATGGAAGTCAAGAGATAAGAGCGAGTGAGAGCGCTGTAGAAATAAAATTAAAATTAAAATAAATGCAAATAAAACCCGGGGAGAAACAACAACAACAAAAAATACAAAAATAAAAAACAAAGGCAAAATCTATTCAATGTCAAGGTCAGCTGAGACCGAGGCAACAAATAAATTCGACTGTTTGACTGTTTTGTCTCATGTCGTTTCTTCTCTCACTGCTTTTTGCACATTTTCTGTTTGCTTTCGTTTTCGTTTACTTGTTATTTTTATTGTGTTTTTTTTTCTGTTTTATATTGGGCATTGTTGATAACTTTATTTGCTTTGGCCGTAGGCAGTATAACAAGCTGGTAAAAAAAAAATATGGCTACAAATTCCCAGCACCCCCCCGAAAGCAACAACAAAACTTTGAGGGACTTAAAGCTAATTTTATTTGTTTTAATTTCATAATGTCAGTCTTAAGCTCTTAAGGCCTTTAAGGAACTTTTGTTTTTAATTTTATTTTGGCCCCCTGACGTCAGTAAAAAATGTCACGTAGTATTCGATTAGTCAGAGGAAATGTTACTTTACGTGGCTTGCAGCCAATATGTTTATATAAAAAATGTAACTATATTTTAGAGAGGGAAATCCTTATCGCCATTCATCCGGCTTGAATTCGAGACTCGAAGAATTTCCGCTCGGCTGTCATAAATGCAATTTCCCAGCTGTCATAGAATTTACATTTTTATTTAGAGGAATTTGTGCATTCACATTTATATGTACCGCTTATCTATATTTTTTCTGATTTATGCATATTTTTTTCCAACTCTTTTTTAGCTCTACATCTGGCTGCAATGGGATCTTTTCGCGTCGCCTGGACTTTTCATCGTTCAATTTGCTGCCAAAGACTCGTTTGAATTCTTATCAAGTCAAGGTGAGTTATGTCCATGAATTTTATATATATATGATAAATATTTATATATCCTAGGGTACTTACTCACACATTCATTCACTATTTTGCTTATTCACCCATTGAGAAACCGCAAAGTTTGCTTGACTTTGCTTTCTTGGAAGGAAAGGCAAACAAAATATCTGCCTGACTTGGCAAACTTGCAATTGGATATGGCTTTTTGAGTGGCCAACAAGGGGGTTTATTTGCTGGATTAGATAATTTCCAGCTGGTCTGCGGAGGCTGCCAAGCTGACTTAGAATTCTAGGGAAACGTCGAGCTCCAAATGCAGCGTAGAAAAATACAAATATTCATTGTCTAAGCTGTTTTGCAGTCACATGAGTAGCTCGAGGAGGAATAAGTTGAAAAAAACCTAAATGAAGTGGGAAGAAGCTAAGGAGAGCAGAGAAAATAGTTTAAAGAGTTAGATAAACTTAAATTTTCTTTTATGACTAAAATAAGAGGTCATAAGAAGAGTATTTTTTTTATTTGATTTTTGTAAGTGATTTAATATGATATATTTGTTTATATCTATTTGATTTGAAATGTTTTAGTTGATCTACCTAAATTAATCTATTTGAATTGATTTACTATTGTCAAGCTATGGTTATCTAAATATTTTTATTTAGTACGATATTTAGAAAACCAAACACAAAGCCGTAAATGATTTTCTTTATTTTTTTCGTTTATTAATTTCATGTTAATAGTTGTTTTTTTTTACACAATTTTAATTTTCCCAGTGCACTTCATCATCGATTTGTGAATGAGTGCATTGGAAGCCAATCAAGAGGAAAATGTCTTTGGGCCGGCTGCTTATCTTTCAATCTCGCCGCCTCTCATTCAGTCTTTTTATATATCTTTACCCTCCATTCCCTCTATGTTTCCCTACTTTATAATCCCCCTTTCCCCATTTGAGTTGCTTCGGATTTCTGTTTACACTTGGTGTAATGCCAAGCCAAGCAATTTTCATGGGTATGTGGGAGTAAGAGAGATGGTTGGTTCAAGTGTTAGTTGATTTCAATTGTACGTAATTTTCACTGAACAATAACCCAAAAAAAATAAATTAAAATACAACGAAAATAAATAAATTTAGGACATTTCAGTGTGAAATTGTCTTGAATTACTGTATGTTGTTTTTGTGTTTTTTTTTAAGCATTTTCGAAGTACACATTTGGATATTATTGCTTAAATGTTTAGTTTTTTAAAAAATAAAGTTTTGAAAATGATATTTAATTAATTTACACTTTGTCACATGAATTAATTCATAAGTAAATGCAACATGAACTGAATCTTTAAATATTAATTATTTATATCAGTTGTGCTGTATAGCAATTCTTTGTATTTCTATTTCTTTGTATACATTATAGGGTTAACCCATTTTTCCCAGTGCACTGCAAGTCATTGTATTTTGAGATTGAGGCCTGCTTAAGCCCTTCGAAATGCACATTGTTATGTGGATTATGCTCGGCTGAATCGCATTGTTGCTGTTCGATACTTCGATTGGGGATTGATATGATTGGGTTTGCGGTTTAGGGCCAGCATTGAGTATTGAACCAAGTAAATCCCATGAATCGGAGCCGCAGTCTGGACTGGGGATTGTTTCAAGTGGCAATTAGCGAGCCTCCAAGGCGAACTTTGCCATTTGCGGTTGCCAAACCAAAAACCATCCTGGTCAGAGCTCATGAAATCATAACATGTATGTACATACATCGCATTCGAGGGATGCAGAGGTCCTTGGAGTGCGCCTTGAATATTTCATAAGCAGCAGACAGAATGGCGGGGGGAGATTTCGCAGGACAATTGAGGGAAACCCTACCTGAGAGAGAGAGAGCTTTGAATATGTTTTGCGTAGCCAAAAATTGTATCTGGCAAATGTATCTGTATCTGCAGCTGGTCTCGGAATTTCCCTTTTGGCCAACTTATGCGATGTGGCGATGATGTCTGCACGCAGCGAGAAAGAGAGGGCATTGTCTGGGAGCGAATTGCTTTTAAAAACTTTACAATTCAATCTGTTGTTGTAGCTGCTGCTGCTCCTCCTTTTTTTTTTTGGCATGCATTCCGAATTGCATTTCGTATTGAATTTATAAATATTTAATGCCATTCAAAATGCCATGCAAGCGAGTCGAAAACTGTCTAGGATTTGTCGGTTAGAAGTTTTTAGCCAGGCTTAAAGAACTGGAACAAAAATAAAGAAAAGGAAAATGCAAGTTTTGCAGGATAAAGTTTTCCTTGTTTGCCCAAAAGGATTTTGTTCTCAACTAAATCCCCAAGCCAAACAAAACGGTTGAAATCCTTTGGAAAACCGGTTGTTCTTCGTCATAATTAAGACAACAAGTCAACTTGTTAATCATCCAGCAATTTGCTGCGCCCGCCACTCGATGATGATGATTCCCGAAAGGGTTGTTAGCGCCTCGCTGATTTTTTAATCAGCATATCATAGACTTCGGGTGGGGTTTACAACCTTTCTCCCAATCAGCTGTCGACATTTTGGCTGTCAAGGGATTTGCGTCAAAAAAAAAAAAATAAAAAAGCGAAGCAGCTATAATTATAATTAACAGAGCTCCGGGGATTGAACTTCAATTCGGACTGTGCACATCTGCTAATTGTTTCAGCTCTTCCTTAATCCTTTCCTTTATTTTTTTTGAGTTTTTTTTTTTAAAGGGGTGTGACCGATGATTCAGTTGAGATCTGCTCTGTTTTCTGCGCGTTTTTAATATGCCAATCAATCTTTGTCTCTGGCGAACTTTAAGCAAGAAAATAAGTTTTTATATAAATGATTGATGAGCTGGCTGCCATGTGTGTGTCTGCTGCTGCTGCTGCTGCTTTGCTCCCAAAATCGCAATCGCAGTCTGAAATTTCAAATTTGAATAGAAATAAATAAATGTTCGCTGACTGTTGGCGATCATTTTTTTTTTGCTCTCCACCCATTTTGAACACTGACACTACATTTCCTTTTGGCTTTCGGTGGCAGAGAATTTTCCGAGCTGTTGTCAAACTGAAAAGTTGATAGGGAATGACAGGCCCTTATGGGTTTGGGTTCCTCTTTTTCTTTTTTTTATACCCTCGAAAAAGGGAATTATAAATTTTACAGGAAGTTAAGAAATCATAGTAAAGAAATCTTAATTTTTAGAAGGGGAAAAAATTGTGTGCGATTTTTTGTAGGGGTTAAAAATTACAACTGCTTTTAAAATATTATATTTAAAATATATTAAAAATCTTAACGATAAGGATTTTATTTAAAGCTAATATTTACATTTGTACCAATCGAACAAGATAATTATCTGGGAAGTTAAAACTTATTTTTAAAGGGTATTTCAACAGTCGTTTTCTTTATGTTCCATTTTTTTTTTTTTTAGTGGACTCTGCAGTGGCGACACTTCCCCAGATTGATGGTTGCACATTCCCAGCGCCAAGAGTTTTCCATTTTCAGTTCTTTACGTCAGTGTCAGCGAATTTTGAGCCGAATTCCAGCGGAATGGCAAGAGACAAAAATTCTGTTGATGGGCGCCACTGGACAGGCCCGAAATTTATGCAGTCTACTAGAATAAAAACCCCGGCTCAAAGGAGTGCACAAAAAATATTTCACATATGCTACGCTCGTTGCAGTGCAAAAATTCCGCTTTGGAATTACATTTTTTTGTTGATTTTTATTAAAGCCAGTAAATTTATGCAAAAGTTCTCCATCTCAGACATGTCTACGCCCACTCAGGTGCGAGTGGAAATGCTTCGGGCCATGTTTGCCAAAGTTGTTGCCATTGTTGTTAATGTTGTTGTTGCTGTAGTTGTTGTTGTTGTTGTGTGCGCGGATGTTGCTGATGGAGTTTGGCTGTGGCAGTCAGTCTCCTCTTCTCGAGGAGTGATGTGCTTCGCTTGACTGCCTTAAACATGACATTTATTGTAACTGTCTTTCGGGGATATCCCCTTGCCATTTTCCTTTCCTTTGACACTTTTCCCTCGGTTTTTCCGCCCCTAGTAGCTGCTTTGTCACACGTTGCTGCTGCACGCAAAATAAAATTGTGGAAAATGGTTCTTAAATTCTCTACTCTATTTTGATAGTATAAAAGTAATATTAAGTTGGTATCAAAGCCAACAAACAAAAAATAATGATGGAAGGGGGCTTAACTTATTTTTCAAAAATACTAGTATTTAATGGTACTTTAAATAGGAGTTTAAAAGTAACTTGTATTATTTAAATCTACTAAAAAATCAAAAGTGATGATAGATTAGCATTTTCTGCTAAGAAAGCAAATAAAACTTAATGATAAGAAGGTGGATCTCTTTTAGAAACTCCCAGATACTTTTATTTTATTTAGTTCAAAAAGCATATGAATAATGTTATGATAGTGTAAAGAATTTTTTTAGTATCTTTTTCACCGTGCACTCGTTGATGTGGCTGCTTGCAAAGTTGATGTTGCTGTTGTCATTTAAGCATTTGATATGCATTGTGGTATGTCTGTGTCTGTCTGTGTGTGGGATTCTGTGTGTACTTATAGATCTGCGAGTGTGTGTGTGTGTGTTTGCCAGACGGCGCCAAACGTCGACAGTCATTGTCATGGCAACATGTTGCAGACACTGCTGCTGCTGCTGCTGTTTGCATTGCTGCTGCTGCTGCAGCAAGCAGACGCAGACAAACATCGAGTACTCCACTTCATTTATCCCCCCACTCAACCACCACCCACCTCCCACCACCCACCACCACCCCTTTTGCTTATCATCCATTTATTTCAATTTCTGCACTTTTGCGTGGTGCAAATTGCACAAAATTCGCTCAAGTGCCTCCAAAGTGCACAATGAAAATGAATAATTATGTTTGTTTTTGCTGCATTGGACTTTGTGTACGACTTTTCCTCTTTTCCCCTTGTCTCTGTTTGGTATGCTTAATTAAATGCCTTCGAGGCAGTGACAAAAACATATTTCTAATAAGCAAGTAGGAAATACAGATGTGGTCAACATAGTAATGCCTTTGGCTTGTTTGTAAAGGGATATTTAACATGAGAGTGTATATCCAGAAATTTATGTTTGTAGAAATGTAAAATGTAGAAAATTGTTAATTTAACAAGGAAAATTATATTAATGGCTGTAGGTACTACAGGTTCTTCATTATCATACAAATTTTAACAAGATTATTTTAATATTTTAATATTTTTATATTAAATACTACCTTTATTAAGCATTTCCCACAAATCTTCACTATGAATTTTGATCCCAATTACACAGTTCATTGACCCAACGGCTGGAGTCCTTTTTCGGTAGCCACTTTTAAATGACATATTTTGTGGGTAAAATTTAATTTCAATTTTCTCATCAACTTATTGCGGTTATGTCTCTTTTACTCCCGTTCCAACCATCTCTTTCTAAACAGCGGTGTGTGTGTGTGTGTGTGTTGTGTGTAGATGATTTTGGCATTTCCCGTCGTTAAGTTTGCCGCCTGGCTGAGACAGGCGCAGGATAATGTCCTTGTCCCTCCGCAAAAGGACTCAGAGACAGACAGAGACGAAGACATTTACTGACAGACATTGAGAATGATTGAAAGAGAGGGGCAACAGGAGACAGAAGACAGAACACCGAAGACAGTAGAGGTGAGTCTGAGAAGACCCAGCGACCGACATTGAAATGTTGTTGAACTTGCCTTGGTTTTCTGCCTCCATAAACAGAGGATGCCAAATGTCAACTGAAGAGGAGGAAAACAGGTGTGGGGAAAGGTGAGGCTGAACGGCTCAACGGAGACATCAAGGCTCGAGGTCTGTCCTGTCCGTCATCTCATATTGAATATTTACTTTATCACATCGATTAGCTCTTTGTGAATGCTGTGAATACACTGGAAATAAGTGTGAAATACTTGGCTTACAAAATGTGTAAAATAAATTGAGAATCGAAAGACACTCTTTGAAAATTGAGAACTTAAACATTTTAATTTAGTAATTATTTTTAGTTATATTTGTGATTAGTGTAAGATGACAAACAATTTAATATAATTTTCATAACACAAAATTTGACTGAAAGCTGTTTAAGTTAAAGGTATTTAAATTTATTGTTTTATGTGTTTTTTTTAAGTCAAAATTTCGTTTGAATCATTCCACAGTGAACTCTCGTTGGTCGCGCTTACAACCGCAAATGCTAAAAAGGCGCGCATTAAACAAATTTAAAATGCATTGACTTGCGATGTTAACGAGCTCTCACACACAATCGCACATTTATTTAACCTAAAAAATGGCACAAACACTTTAAAGTCTGCCCACACATTCAAAAAAAAAAAAAAAAACCAAAAAATAAATAAAATAAAACCAAAAACACACATGTCAGCGTCATTTGCATTCGACAATTAAGCATTTGTTTACAATCCACAACAGCAACAATAAAAATAATAACAACCGAGTGAGAAAACCAGCAGCAACAACAAAAGGTTTTTTTTTTGTGTTTTTGTACTGTATCTGTTGCCCTCTCTTTCATCTGTTGTCTTCTATCTCGCTCTACGCTTGAGTTAATCTCACACCCGCAAATATTCGACATTGTCTCGTCTTAATTTTTATGATTTCATTTAGATTTATCGCACACACACACACACGAAAAGTTGTGCAAACAACAACAAAAGTCCGGCTTTGTTTATAAGAAAAGCACAGAAAAAAAATGTAGGATCTGCTTGTTACAAAGATATCCTTAAAAAATTGTCTTGGTAGTGAAACCTAAGCTATTAAATATATTTTATGTATTTTTGAAATTGCTATAATTACAGTTTTTATTTTAAATAAAAATATTCCACTGATCTGAAAATGTTTTTTCCTCTGTGCGTTATTTGTAAACTTGAGGAGGTGTTGGAGTTTTCAAATCCGATCCGAGGCCTTTATGAACATTAAAATCGAAAATGTTTAAGGTGTTTAAATGGTTAAAAGTGCAGCAAGGTCGATGAGTTAACTGACATTTCAATCCGGCTTCCATTTAAATTGTCTTGATCTTAAAAGCCAATTAAGTACAGTGCGTTTTATGGGTCTACTACATTTAACAAAAATTTGTATTTTATAGGTTTAACTGCTCTTAAATCCAAAAATATATTGTTTACTTTTATAAACATGTTTCGACATAATTTTTTATTAAATAAAAGCAAATCAAATTTAAGTGGGTTAACAATAAAGAAAGAAAATATTTAATTTCATATTTATTCATACTTTAAAAGATTTTCACTGAAATCATTGAGGGCTTCTTTATAAACTCCACACACAAATATTTCATGTATTTATCACTCTTAACTTGTCATTTTCCGCATTTCTTTGGCATTGTTTTCCTCGCTGGAAAGTTAATTGAAATTTTTAAGGCTCGGCTGGAATTATTTTCGTCGGTGATGTGTTGCAGTTTCAGTTGCAATTGCAATTGCAGCTGCTGCTGCTGCCGTTGAGCCGCTGAACCGCAACGGGTTGCAATTTTGTTTGGTGTTTTTTCGCTTCTCATCCTCTGTGTTTTTTTTTTTCAACGCTTTTTTAACGCTTCATTTGCCTTGGAAGAGATGGAGAGAAATTGGCCAAAATTAACGGCGGGGCATATAAAATGAGGATGAGGTGCAGTCTGCTGCAGTCTGAAAATGTCTGGAAATGTAATTTATATGTACGTTATTTTACTTTATTTCACTTTATTCCACATTTCATTTGTGTTCGAGTGAATTTCGGGGATTGTTTGCCTTCAAGTTGGACAATTGAGCTCAGGGGTCTCTGTGTGTGACTGGTTAACTGGTGGCTGTATGACAGCTGGCTGACTGACATAATGTCCGTTCCCCCGATGCTAATGACGATCATCACCGGCTGCAATCATCATTATCGTCATCATGAGCAGCGACGTTTTCAAGTGTCAGAGACGTCGAGACGAGCCACTGCACTGTAGAGCTTATTGAAAATTATTGTAATTCGCCATAGCAGTCCCCGAAAAAAAACAACATTTTAATTGAATCGATTTTAGCACTGCCGATGACATAATTCCCATATAGCCACCCTCAAGTCGAGTCACCTACATCCACCATCACCCTCTGTTTTTTTTCAGCTCTATAAATCTCCTTAGTCTGGCTTTAGTTTTAATGTTCCATGTTCGATGTTTTCCACTTGACTTTGATTTATGTTACATTTTTCTCTTAATTGTTAGCTGGTTTTTCACGCTCGCGAATGTGGGGGAATGTGTCAACATATTTGAGCGCATGCGAAATTCAATTAAAATTTTCCTCCGACTTGAACAAATTTTTGTAGATACGCTTGAGAGCAGCAGCAGCAGCAGTCTTAAGTTTTATTTGCGTTAATGAAAATAAATTGCTTAATTTGTTAAGTAGTAATTTTGTTTGGCTGTCGCAAAGGGGCATGCAAAACTACATTTTAATGTTTTTCGGCTGACATGACAACAAACAAAAAAACAAAAAACAAAAAAACAACAACAAGGCCAGTTGGTGCATAAACAAAAGTAAATGGAAAATGTTAATTATGCTTTTGTTAAGGTATTTAAATTGCAGTTGTGGCATTCACGGTTTTAATTTTTTGTAAACTAACTTTACCAAGTGAAGGGCTATAGTTTTTGGTCATAGGTCCTTGGGAAAATCCCTTCTTAGTGAGAAAACTTTGTACCAAAGATCGTTGACTGGCTTTAGCTTATGGCCAAATAATCGAACGATATTTCTGAGCTGCTCTGAGCCGGGCCAATGCTTTTTATGGCCAATTCCCATGCAGCAGCACGACAGGGACAACGTCGTCATTATCCTCGTTCGCCTCATCTGCTTTTATCAAATGTGCGTTGAAATTACCAATTTCTGGCCATAAAATCAAAGAGAGAACAAGTTGGCTATTGTCCCCCACCCCACCCCCACATCTCCGTAAATTTCTTCCATTTTATCCTTACAACTTGCAACATTTGCTGCTCACTTTGGGGATGCAGTCATAACGATTCTTAAGCTGACTTTATGTTGGCCATTATTGAAGGGAAGTTGCTAAGGATGCATCCTTGGATTTTTTTTTGTGCCCTTTTTTGCTGGTTTTTTATGCCTTTGAAGAGGTTATTATGGTTTTAAGGGGAAGTTTTTAATGCAAAGGAAATGGAATTTGTCATGGTTTTTATTTCGGCAGGTTTACAATTTCTTTGAGTTGTTACTTTTTCAGTATTTATGATTACTTTGGGCTAAGAAAAAATCAAAATTTTTAATGCAACTCTTTTTAAAACTATTCAAATGAGTTTAACACCACTTTGGGTATTTCAATCATCGTTTCCTGTTCATAATGTTGACCTTTTTTCAATTTTTTGGTTAAATTGTTGTGCTCCTTTTGGCGGTTTTCGGTATTTTCATCTGTCTACAAAGTTACCAATTAAGCGAAAACTTTTTAATAACAGCAGCTGCAGTGGCAGCAGCCTGAACTCAACTCCATTTCCCTGGCCACTGCCACTTTAACTTCCCTTTTCCTTTTTATTTTATATTTTTGCTTTCGTCCAGCCACTGACCTCGTTCAATTGAGTAATTGTTGTTGCTGCTATTTTATTTTAAACATCTTTTTTCTTTTTTGCTACTTCGCTTCGCTGAGCACTTCCAACACCTGTCTGTCAGCCTCAAAAAAAAAAAAAAGTAAAAAACCCACTGAAAATGCGCTTTGAACCTGAAAAATGGAAGAAGAGGCAACCGAGTCAAAACAACCAATCAATTTTATGACAAAGCTTCGCCCTTCTCCTTTGACTTTATTCCCGAAATTCCAAATTTAAATATCAAATATTTACGGTTATGTGGGGTCGAGCAGGAGGAGTACAGAAGGAATATCAACTTTTATTGCCCAGGACCCCGGCTATATTTATTGTCTGCAGGTTCAGACACCTTGCACCGTATTTACTTTTTATTTTCCTCTGATATTAAATTGTGTCTACAGCGAAATGCCATAAAAATCCCACTTAAAGCTGCCTGCCTGCCCCCCTCATCCTGGAAAACTCAGATTTTCCCACGCATATATATATATATACACGTAGAAGGCAGTTTTCCGCCTCCCTTCGAATTCGACCTTCGCCTTGAATAAAATATAAATGCGTCAGTCTGCTTTTTTGGGGGGGGGCGGAGGTCAAAAAGTCTGCGTGCCGCACATTTGCCAAATAACTCCCACAGGAGGCGGAAGGGGGCGAGGCAGGAGGAGGAAGTAGGCGGGAGATAGGTGCAAGGACAAGGTCAAAGCACCCGGCAAAGCTTGGATCCCAAGGGGGTGTGGGGATTTTGGGGTATACCATAGGCCTGCGCACGCCCTCGAGTGTGTAGCCACGGTTTATTAACATTCACAAGCGAGGAGGCTCTTACACTTAAAGAAAATATATTTAAAAAATATATTTAAATTTATACAGTTACCCTATTACAGAGAAAAAGTCTATGAATATATTTTAATTTTTTTGGGCTTTAAATTAAAACATCAATACTTACTTTTCCCTACTTCAAAACATGTAAAATTGTTTTAAATCTTTTAAACATTTTACAAAACCTTCTGTTCTGATAAAAAAAATAAGTTAGTCCTTAATAAATATGTACAAGCATAGTTATTATATCAGCAAGTTTATTTAAAGGGTTTAAAAATCAAAATAAAATTAAAATTTTATTTGAAACATATAGTTTTAAATATCCCACTTTTATAGGATATATTTTTCTCTCAATACTTAAAACCTCTACAGAATGTCTCCTTATTTTCCCATTGCTGAAAAATGCGCAGAAATGAGGGGGGTGGTGTTAGGGAGCTCTTTGGGCCTACGCAAGGGCAAGTGCAAGGACAACCATTCAGGGAGCATAAAGTGGGAGGCAGTGGCAGTACTTCACGGCCAGGGCCATTGTCACGGCCATGGCCATGAGAGAGAAAAGCCGGCCGGCCTCGGGTTTTCTCCGTCTCTCTCCGGAAAAGCTCCCGAATGTATAATAGGAGCCTCTCGTTGATGCCTATGGCGCCTGCGTGGGAACCTCTCCCCCTCTCCCACTTTTCCACCTCGGGTTTAATGTCCTTTGCAGCCGTGTGTAGAGACAACCGCGCTGCATATATTTCAAGCGAGGTTGTTGGGAAATTGAGAAAGTTTCCTCGCTATCGAAAATCCCCCGTGACTAATGTGGCGACTAATGGCGTGCCGCCGCCTTGCGGGGCACATCGTCCTTTTTCGGTGGGCCTATCCTTGTCTATTTTTGAAATACTTGGCTTTTTATGGCATACTTTATGGCGTTGGAATTGCTGCGCTTAACATCACCGGCTGGGCGCCTGAATTCCCAATGAGTTTCGACTGGGTTTGACCCATGAATAATTTTCCAAAGGGGGAGGCGGAGGTAAATTTCGTCTAGGAATTTCAGAAATCTTTCGCTTTTAGGAATGTTCGATAAAGATATTTTAATTGTGTGAAAGAGTAACGAAATCTGGAATTTTCGGGTATTTCTGGGTATTAATAATTGCGAAATCCAATTTTGGTTTGCCAATATAAGCAAATTAATATGCATTTTGGTCAATAAATAATTTCTTAATTATTATTGAATGTATTATAATGTCCACCCCCCTTTAAGTGTGCTTAAAATGTTTTGATCTTTAATGGTTTCCCAATGGCCGTGTTTTAAATATGTTTAAAACACAAATTGAAAGCCATTTTGCGTGTTTTCATTTTTGGATGTTTATGAGCTTTATTTAGCATTTAAATTTTTTTTTGTATTCTTTTTATGCAAGACAATACAATCATATTTAACGAACATAATATAAAAGTAATAATATTAAAGTTTTAAGCTGTTTCTTACGTTTAATTCCGTTTTTTTTTTTTTTTTTTTTTTTTTTTCCTTCATATTTCTAATTAGGATTTTTAATTTTTGGTGTGCTGACTGTTATTTCAACTGCAAATCATAGTTTTTCCTTTTGTCCCTTCAACTTTTTCTGACCATATGGCTTGCAAAAAAATGAAAAATAAAACTACACACGCGACAATCTATCTGCCTTCTTTTTCCCTCATCATTTTTCTATAGAGTTTGCTCTTTGTCTGCGCTTGTAATGATTAATGTCAAGTTTTTGCTCCTCTTTTTTTTTTCCTCTTGGCTGTGTTTTTCTGTTTGAGTTTTCATTTTTCAATGTTTGCGTTTTATTTGCACTCGCTGTCTGCAGTTTAATTTCGCTTAAGGGGGAGTACACTTTGAACGTCCAAAAAGTAAGGCATTTTCGTTAATTTTTTAAGCAATAAAACACTCAGGAGGGCAAATATGTTATAACCCATTTATTACTCATCCTTCGAACTACAATTTTTTTTTTTTTAACTCGATTGGCGTCTCCATGTGGCCGGTGCACCAGGTCGCGTGGGGCGTCCTCGCGCGGAAGTCGGAAAACGGTGGGGAAAAATGCTCCTTCCCATGTGATCCCGGAACATAAATGGAACAAAATCCTGATTAGTAATGAAATTTGGGTTAGAAATACGAGCTCCGATTTAAAAAAAAATTTTTTTTAAAGTTGTGGCCTTTGAAAAAAAAAGTCCATTTTCACCCTAAAAATGCTTACAAAATCGTGGATTAAAAATCCATTTTGACAAAATCGAAAATGTGGCCTCGTATTTCTAAGCAGAATTTAATTCTGAACAAGAAAACATAGGCGATATCCAAATTCGATGATAACTGGTTAGAGTTTTTTTCCCCACCAGTTTGAAAAACACCGTTTCGAGATAAACGCGTTTAAAGATGTGCATGTACATGTGCATGTACGGTACATGTTTTAGGAAATCGCTTCGTAAAGTGGTAAGGAATATTCTGGCGGACTTGGAGTCTTTTCTAAATTAAAGTATACATCTCAAGGAACATTTTAAGCAAAAAAAAAAAAAAAAAATTTTTGAAAAATCAAAGTGTACTCCCCCCTTAATGAAAAATTGCAAGTAAAAACGGAAAAAGAGTGGGTGACTTATTTAATTGCTTGACATTGGGAAGAAAAGTGAGAGTTATTTGAAGATGGAGTAATGCTAATGCATATAAATATGTTATACTCCCCCAAAAAAAAAAAAAAAAAACGTTTTGTGACAAGTTTCGTTGTTGTTTTTGTCTGCCGCTTACATTTGGCGATGATTAATGGTTCATGTTCACGTCAGTCGGGGATTGCCATTGCGGTTTTTAAAAAACACTTTGGGAAAAAAGCGTAAATAATTTTTCATACATAAAAGAAAAGGAAAAAAAAAAAGAAGAACAATGATATTAAACAGAGTTTTCCCCCCTTCACCGAAATTTTTTAAATTAATGAGTGCCATTTTCAGTCTGAATCATTTATTTCGCGGTCACAAAAGTTATTAAAAAAGCATTCGACATGCGAAAAAAACACAGTTTCCTTAATTTCTTTATTATTTAAATGTACCTTTTTTGGGGATGTTTATAATTATTTATGACTTTTTGTGTAAGCATTTAATGATTTTGTCAAACAATTTTTGTCATTAATATAAATTGAGCTGATGATTTGATGACTTTTTGATACTGAACACCGGGGAAAAAGGTGCTTCGGCAGAACAATTAATCATTTTGGCCAGTGACCGGCCATGTCAAAGCCGTGTTGGACCGACCTCTTCCTGGGCCCACTTTTATGCGATTTTAATGACTTTTTCCTCTGGCACGGGTTTTCCACGAGTTTTCCGCTGCTGCTTCCACTTGAGCGACGTCTTCCACTTTGATGCATTTGTGTGCCTCTCACCTGAAAGTGCATCCATCATGAATGAATGAATGAATGAGAAATGAGATGGGAATGATGAGGGAAGAGGCGTTGGACTGTGAACCTGAAGATTTCTTATGTTCCAGCTGCAATCTCATTCTTCTCGAAGACAGAGGAAAAGTTTATGACATTGCCTTTATACCCTGTAATTGAAGAATTGTATCTTTTACGGCAGAAGTTGTTTTATGACGTGAAAGTTATATTATTTACACCATAAAGAATTTATTTTCTTGAATTTTTCGAAAGTGATTTCCTTTACAAATTTAAAATAAATTTAAAAAGAGAGTATAATAACATCTTCTAATTATTGTTGTTCATCTGCTGCTTTGGCTGCTCCTTTTGTGTTTGAATATTTTGTACTTTGGGTTATTTTGGATGGGAATGTGTGTTTGCCTTTGAGCTTTTATCCTGGCATCTGGCAAACAGTTCCCGTCTGTCCCGAATCTCCTCCTCCTCCTCCTCCTGCACTTCAAGTCGACAGTCACTTAAATTGCCATTTCAGCAGCTCATTTCTTGGCTCCTGCTCTTTAGCTTCGGGTTCGTTGTCTCCTGTGTCCCTCAGTTCACACGTGCAAATCAACAAACGGAATCAAATGGAGGAGAAGGAGCAGGAGGAGCAGCTGGAGGAGCTCCTCCGGTAGTTCAACTTCCATTCATCATACGCACTGTTGTTCGAGCAAGCATATAAAAATGTTTTCTTTTTCTCTCTCTTTTTTTTCGGGGTACCTATTGAGGAGTTTGGCTGCCTTCAAAGATAACAAACAGAAAAAAATAAGGAGGGAAAAGTGAACAACAGGCTGTGTAACTTTAAGGGAAAAACAGGGAGGAGTCCAGGTCTGACCACATGCTGTTCTCCATGTTTTTTGCCCCATACCTTTTAGTTGTTATCTGCCACAATTTAGTGGCACTTCCTTGCAACATCGTCGCCGGTCACAGAAGTTGTAACAAAAACAAATGCACCCCAAGAAATTTTGTGAATTCTTCTTTATCAAAGAACAAGAATTTGTGCGAGCTTTTTTTATACAAAGTAGTGTGTCTTATAATTTTGGTGGCTAAAAAACCTATTAAAAAATGTGGGAATAAAATCATTAATAACAGAGATTTATAAGAATAATATTTTTCTGACTCCTAGAGAACATTTAAACTCATCCAATAATTTTGTTATTGATAATTTATTTTTCTGCATATTTTTCTTTAATTAAAATGTGTTTGTTTGTGTTAGACTGCAATACTTTTGTTCAGTGTAAAACTACAACAAGCTCATCAAGAACAGGCAGCTACAACAAACCGAGTTCATTGCTCGTTAAGTTATTGTCACCTTTATAGCCGCTCGACCCGACTCAAGTGTCTGGGCCATAGACTCGCCAAGTGCTTACCTTTTCCTCCCACAACCCCTCGTTTTTTTTTGTTAGTTTTGTGTGCATAAGAAATTTGTAGTGCCACCCACAGAAGAAAGTCTGACCTTTCACTGATAAAAAGACCAGATGGAATATTCGATTTTGAAGTAAGTTCTTGAAGTGGACGACTTCCGTTGGCAGAGAAGCATTTATGTGTGGCACCTGCTGGAGCTCTGCAGCTCTGTAGCTCTGTAGCTCTCTACTAAATACAACTAATCCCCAATGTAAACGAAACTAATTCGATTTGCCCAACTCCACACAGACCAACTTTATATTCCCCTAATTACATTCTGTTTACTTTGGCAATTAAACTTGGGGGAATTACCCCTTTTTCCCCTCACCAGATGTGTGTGCATTTGTAATAAGCCACTCTCCATTGGAGTCCAATTTTTATTTAATATGCCAGAGATCAGTTTGCAAATCAATTTCAATTTCGGTTCTATAAGAATGTCGTTGACATACGCGAGTAGTGAGTGGTTCCTCCGTCCGATTTATTTTCCTGTCTGCTGGCTTTTTAGTTCGCGCGGCACGTAGAAGGAACGACGACTCCACTTGACTTGGCCCTGGAATAGTTCAATAATAAATGCGCAGCTCCTCCTCCTCCTCGCTCTCTGTCAAGGATTATTGTTTCAAGAGCACTGCTTTTAGTTGAGTAGAAGATGGGGGAAAATATACAAGTATATATAAATTGCACCTGTGCCTGACGTGCGTTTTTCGCTCAAATTAATTAAAGCACTCACTTCTTCATCGGTTCGCTTTGAGCTCGCGGAAATGACGGGGCACAAGAAAAGGGATTTAACTTCCTTTGGCGTGTTTCCGATTACTTGTTAGACACACTCAAGAGTGCCAGACATGCATTTTTCTACTTAGTTTGCCGTCTTTTACAGACAGAGGAAATATCATCAATCTGTGTGTTTTATATGAAAATTATTCTCTTTGTAAAATTATGACTGGACCTATCGACACTATAAAGAAGTTGTAATAAAATTGGAACTTATTTTACTATTTTGTACTTCTAACAAGTTTGAAATTATTAGTTAAATCTTAAAGGAAATAAAGTCATAGCTTTTATTTTTATTAAAATTTCATAATACTTTTTTAAAAAAATAAACTCCTCACGAACTCGTTGACATCCATATAGTCCACGCGTGAGTAAATCTAAATGATAGCTCTAATTAGTTTTAATATTACAAAACAGTTGCTTAACTTGCACTAGTCTTAATAATTAATAATATTTCCATAAATAATATTTTAATTCCTTTTCTAAATTTAATTCAACAAATTTAATTAATAACACACCAGGCACATATTTTCTATTGTTATAACCCGTTGTTAAAATTTTATGACTTCTCGGAGCAATAAAAAAAAAAATTTTTTTTTTTTTTTCCTTTTTTTTTTTAATAATAAAAAAAAAACAGCATTTTTTTACAATGTCATTTGAATTTCAATAAATCATTTTGCAAAATTTAAACCGAGTTTCTATAGTTATCATTAATTTACAATGATTTGTATACATTTAAATGAGGTCAGGTATTTACTATTTAAAAAAACAAAAATTAAATTTTTAATATTAAACATCTGAGTTTTATATTTATATTAATTTTCAACACTTTTAATATTTTAATGACAATTAATTCCTAACGTATCTTCCTTTTTCTTCCATTAAGTCTCGAAATCTAAAGTTTTAGATTTGTATAAATAAACAAGACTGATACTAGTTGCCAAGAGTTTACGACATGTGGACCACCACTATTTTATAGTAAAGAATGTATCAGATTTTTAAACGATTTGTAACAATTTATTTTTTATTGCATTTTTTGAGTTAAATGTATTGTAATTTAAAAAAGAAAACACTTTTAAAGTGATTTGAAATCCCTACCATTGTGATTTCAATTCTTACTATTTTTACTGTGTACTTTTCTTTTTGCCTGAGTTGTGCTCACATGTCTATGGCTATTTTTATGGCAAACTTTTTATTTGCACCTCATAAAATGCGGCAAATGCGCCGTGCTGTATGCAACACAATGCGAAATAAGTTTGCAGCCATAACCCCCCAAGCATGTGTGGGTTTTAATGCTTCTGTGTGTGTGTGTGTGTGGGTATGTGTCTGCCACAAATGTGATATTTATGACGTTCGCCCCAGACAAAGAATCCTTGCCAGCTGCAGGTGCTCCTCCAGGGAAGGAAAAATGGGAACTGAACGGACCAGAATGGATTGGTTGGCCAGGGAAAAAACATTTATAGCTAAAGAAAAAAAAAAGAAAGGAGTTTATGTTAGTTACGAGCTCATGTGTCTGCCGGGGAAAGTCCTTGCACAGCCTGGAAAAAACTTTCACTACTCTTGGTTCTTATTCATTTATTTCTCTGCCGACCCTTTGTGGCCTGTGTTCTGTGTTCTGTCTGCTGCTGGACGCAAGTGTAATTAAATTTTCATTTTCCTCTCGCCAAACAAAACATGCGAATCCCATTTAATTGATATTAATTTCATATGTTTTCTTTCTCTTTGCAGGTGAGTTTATGGTTTTTTGTTTCAACCGGATGATAATGGTAATCTCGGGTGAGTTGGTCTGTAAATTTACCACTGATTGCCTCAGCAAATATTTATGGTTACTTTTAGTATTTATGTGGCCACAAAAAAAAATATTGGGGAAATAGTGGAGGGATAATCCGTTTTTATTAACAATTTTATTTAAAATTAAGGCAATTTTCACACACTGAATGTACATTATTCGTTGATGCATTAACTATTATCAAGATCAGATAAATTTTACAGTTTAAAGTACACAAATCATTCTCAGTTAAAGTATTTCCTTTTTATTGCTTTCAATGTAAAATTAGTAATAGTTCCCAGGAGTTGAGCTTGGATGAACACACCTTTTGGATGAGATCTTAACACGTCGCGGGCATTCAACATTTTTATAGACCAAACTGTGTCACTCCCTCTTGACCCCCCCCAAGTGCCCCGTTTTGCTCTTTTGATGCGAAATGCAATTTCCTGAGCGCGTAATTTTGGCTTTTTATTTACAACGCATAAATGCGCTTAATAAACACACGCTGCACATGGCAAAAGTGGCACATTGCACGTTGCAAACTGTGTGTTGTGTGTTTGCTGCACAGTGAAAAGAGTTGTAAAACACGGCGAAATGGTCGAGGCGAAGTTCCGCTGCATTAAGTTGGCCAACTTGGCCCGGGGAATAGCAAAAACTTTATTAGTTTTAGCCAGCCAGCAGTTTCTTCTAGTTCTCCTCGTCCATCGCTCATACGACGTGTTGTCTGTCCTGGGAGTTTTAATACTCTTGCGGTGATGGGTAGTTTACCTTTTCGATTAGAAGACTTAAACATAAAAATAATGCAAAAAAGTCATTAAATCTTATATTGCCATGAAATTTGAGTCATATCCGTTGTAACTTAAGTGTCTGTTTATTTCTTTCTCAAGGAAAATTCTAACTTTTGTAAAATATTAAAAAATAGTTCAGTAATATACTTTCTTGTTGAAGTGCAAAAATTATATCCTTTTAAAAATAATAAATTCTAGGTATTTGTAATCTATTGTAATTTATTTTTCTCATGAAATGTATTTAAAAATTAATTTAAAAATTATTAACGTTGACTTTGAGATGTTTATAAAATATTTAAAAAACATTTCCTTTTTTAAATAATAAATTATAGGTATTTAAATTGTTTTGTTATTTATTTTTCCCATGAAATTTAAAAATTAATTTAAAAATTAACTTAAAAATTATTAACATTGACTTCATTTGTAAAAGTATTACAAATTACATTTAGGCACCTACTTTTTTCATGACTTAAATCTTAAATACCCAACTTTTATCTTAAATATAAATTTTTAAAATAAAGTGTAATTTAAGTCTAACAGAGTTCATTTAAAAACTTACTCTTAATGTCATGTTTGTTTCTTAGAAAGAGTATACCCGTATTTAAACACCTTTCCCCCCTTTTTCCATTGAAGTTTTTATGCAGCTTCTGTTTTTGCTGCTGGTTTATGTTTGGCGGGGCAAATTTTATTAGCTGCGATGGCCAACAATGGCTGAATTTGTATGCTTTTTATTGCTGCTGTTTGTTTGCGCAGCTCGTTGGAGCTAAAAAGGTGAACAAACCAAACCACTCACTCGCTCGCTTGACTCCCTTACCTGTTGGCTTTTCTTTGTGAGGATGCCCCCTCCTTTCTAATCCCGCGGCTTAGTGTCGTCCTCTATTTGCGTCTCAATTCGATTGTTTTCGTCCTTGGGCTTATCTGCGGTGTCGAGTCCTTTATGAAGCTGTCACTTTGATGCCTGCGGCGTAACTACGCACTTTTCAGAAGTTGGACTGAATGTCAATCTAGCAAATTGCGCATTCAACATACTTTTTTAAGGGAATCCCGACGACGCAATTTCCAACTGCGCAGGTTCAGCCTGCTTAAGGGGTTTCCCTATAAATCTCACCCCTTCCTATCATTCAAGAAGTCAGGATCTGGTTGGAAACAAAAAAAAACGAACAAACAAGATCATCAAAATGAATAGAACAAAAGCCCTTGAACAAAAAGAGTTACATAAGTCTTTTCCAGCTGCCCGAACCTTTTGTGGTAAATGTTCTGCAAAATTGGCATTAATTTGAGATGGAATTTTAAAACGTCAGCAGAAAAACTTGTATACTTGTATTTAATGAATGAATATAAGGGGTTTACAAACATAAATATTAATATATTTTTATGGTTGTCAGGATAAATTACAGGAAACGCTAAAAAGATCACTAATAAACACAAATATTTCTTTTAACTTTTTTATTGTAAAAATAATGATTTATTCTGACTTTAAACCCTTGAATTTTGTATACTTTAGATCGTACATTTTAAGTACAACAAAATCTTTAAAAAGGATTATAATTTCTTTCCCTCATTGCATTAAAATGAAACCTTTTTCGAGGGCTTATCATACAAAGTAACTAAGGGTTGCAACCCTTTGTGCAGATGCACATGCAGTTGCATTCGTCGTACAGATCCTGTTTGCGTCTGCTTTAATTTGTTACGTTTGAATTGCTGGCAACTCGTTTTTAATTGCCGCACGAGTGGCTGCTGCTGTGTGCAAGTGTTGCAAGTAGTTTCCCTAATTGCTGCATATTCCAGACGTCTGCCTTCCGTTTTCCCGTGTTTATGTAGAATGCAAATATCGATATGGCAGCTTGTGCAGTTTTTTTTCGAGGCTGCCAATTATATGAGACTAAGCTGCATTTTGCAGACCAGACAGACGTCGTTCTGGGATTAGCTGTCTACTATAACAACATACTCATCCTTTTCTTCTTGTTAAATTTGTATTTTTTCTTTAACTGCTGGTTTTTATATTTTTATATGTACATATTTTTCCTTATTTTCCTCAACTGCAATCCCGGCCACTTGCTGGAAACTTTCCTGAAATTATGAATTTAAATTGAGGCTAATAAATCGCTGCAAATAATCATATTTTTGCCCATTTTTCTTTTACTTTTGCGGTCTTTTCAGACCAGGAAAAAGGAGCTAAAAGCCAGGACATCCTTCTGCAAGATTGCAAGTAGTTGATAAAGTGCATTTTGTGCTGTTGAAGCTCTGATGCAAATGACACAAACGACAACATTTCAACTTGGTCTGCTTCCTTGGAGACTCCTTACCCTTTTTTTCGCTTTTTATTTTCCCCGCAGTCAAAATAAGTAAAAATGGCCAACCGCTTTTTTGGGACTCTCCTTGCCCTCTCCATCGTCTGGCTTTATGCAAATGCAAAATGGATTTAAATTGGCCAGACAAAGTCTGGCAGCAAAGCGCCCGAAAGCCAAACAAACAAACAGACTTGGCTTTAACATTTTTGGCCATTGAAAATGTAGTTTTTTAACTGCGAAGCGCTAAAAATGCAATTAAAAGCGAATTAGTTTGCACTCCTACCGAAACCCCGCTGTTCACTTATTGTTTAAATAATGCACAAATTACGCTGGCTGGTTTAAAACAACATTTTTCCCCCAATTATGCAGTTTTATTTTTATGTTTTCCAACTGAAGAAAAAAAGATACAATTTCAATTAATTTTAAGCTCTTTTTGCATTATGTTTACCTTTTTTTTTTGGTATGGAAATTTGATTTATCATTGGTTTTGGGGATGGGGTAAAAAGTGAAAGGGTTTTCCCAGGGCTCATAATTTGGGTTTAGAGAACATTAAACTGGGATTAAAGGCAGGAGAGCGTGAGTTATTTCCACTAGATGGGTCAACCAACTGGAAAAAGAGACAAAAGCTGTAGATACTTAAGGAAATTATTATTATTTACCCCTCACCTAAAATTTTATAAGGGGAAGTTATTACAACATCCATAAATTCGAATTATATTCTTTTAATATCCTTAACGATGCCTAATCCCTTTGAATGGTTATAAAGGGGGATAAATTTCTAAATGTTTTCCATTTCCTCAAGCTGAGTTTTGCTGCATCTCGAATTTCCATCCATAAACTTTGTACGAATATATATGATATTACCTTTAATTATACCTTTTTGCCGATTTCTCCACCTCATTGACAATGCACGCCCCCAAAAATCCAACTGATCTGATCCCATTGCCATTTATACTCGGTACCAACTGATAACCACAGAGAGTCTGCCGGGGATCGTAATTCAGCCTCAAATTATATGGCCAGGACTGTTGGGCTGCCGTCGTTACCTGCCCCGAATTCGTTCGGTTTGTCGTCTTAAATTTCCACTGATTCGGGGGGCTTCCCTCAATGAAAAGAGCAAAGACAAAAGCCAAATCCTGATTGTCGAGCTAAAACTGTAGCTGGAACTGAATCTGAATCCGATTCCAAGTGCCAGCCTAAGGCAAAAAAACACTACGAGAAATCTGTATTATTAAATTCATTATTAAATTATATTTAATCGAATATTAGAGATTTTTTTAAATATTTTTGGTGATTATATTAAATAGAACTGGTAACGTAGTCCCCAGAAAATCTCAATTTAATTTGATTTGACCCTTAAATAAGTTTTTTCTAAACAGTTAAAATCTCTTGAGAGAATTTAAAATCTCTTGAGAGAATTCAAAATCTCTTGGAGGTTTAAATATAGTGATATCTCCTGAATCTCTTGATTGAGGTTTAAATCAAATAACACCCCATTTCTATAAGATTTATGCTTCTCTCATTTCTCCTAAATCTAGTTATTAACTATAATTAGCACTGTTAAAAGTGTGTTATTTTTTTTAGGTACCCAATTATGATCTTGCTTTTTTACAATCCCCGCATATCAACTTTAAGTATATTTTCTTTATGATTAATTGGAATTTTCCCAGTGCACACAGAGTTCACCTTCAAAGATAAAAAATCGGAATCGTCCTACCTGAGGAACTGGAATTCGTGCCCGCTGTTGTTTTTCTTTCTTTCTTATTTTTTTTTTTCGGATCCCAGTTCGCATTTCCCATTGTTCATTGATCTGTCTGCCACCACCCCTTCCAATTTTTGTGAAAAGGGTCGAATTTGGATGCGTTGACAACAGGCAGCGGCAGCGGCGGCAGTGGTAACCGCAACGAAGCTGATCAGATTACATAATGTGACATAATTAATTTCGAAGTTTATAAGAAATATGTAACCTACCTTCCGATAGAATCAACATAGACTGTGGCCCTTCTTGGGCGATTTGTTTAGTTAGTTTAGGGCTCTTTTTTAATCGCATTTGGGTCATCGAACACACACGTGTAGGCACGTCGGCTCTGTTTTCCAGCTAATTTTCTGCTATCTTCAGCGAGAAGATCGCGCTCTTGTATCTGCCAGATACATTTTACATGCGCTTTAACTCATTTCTCTTAAAGCGCGCCAACATATTTATTCTTTCCTCGTCGTGTTCTATCTGCCCGAATATAAATCAAGCAATTGCCCTGGTCACCAAACACATATGGTTTTTTATATATGTTATGTCTTGCCCCCACCGAAAGTTAAGGCACCTTAAGGTCTCAGTGGAGCTTTGTCTGGTATCTGTTATAATTTTATTTTATTTATCGCTGAAATTGAATCGTCTGCAACGACGGAGATAATGAGACATTAACCCAATAAGCGCAGTGCAGATGGAATATTTCTTAATAAACTGTGATTCAGTCAGTGCCGCGAAAAAATTTTTAAAGTTGAGTTCAGAAATTCAAAAATGATTAACGATATAAAAGGGAATTTATTAAATTAAATCAATTCAAAACGTGAGTTTGATATTTAATAAAGATTAATTTGCAGTAAAACTTTAAGCTTAATGGGGCAATGTTTATAGTATCTTTGCTGATTTTTCTTAGTTATGTAATCCACATTTTTTCCGTTGTTTGCATGACAACTTCGCATTAGGGAAGTGCATTTTAATCCCGTCCAATTCTATCTGGAAAAAATCCAAATTTTCAATTGAGATGCAAATGATCAGTAGAGAGAGCCATGTTATTTGCAGTTGTTTTGTGTTTATTGTTTTAACAATTCAATTTGCATAAAAATGTAGACAAAAATAGAGGGAGATTGAGCCAAATTGCGTCATGGCATTGTTTAATTTATTATATACACCGTGGAAATCACTCTCCCTCTCTCGCTCGCTCACTCATTCCCGATGAGCTGTACGACCCAATTTGCAACGAACCGCAAATTCCTTGGGGGGATTTCGCTGCTATTTTTACTTGTTGATGATGGCACCTCCGACCCCCTGACTTTGCCGACTTATTGCTGGCTGTTCGGACCGGACCGACCGATAAGGTTCAATCAGCTACAACTCGAGCTGCTCAAGGATGCGAGTGCCATAAAATCCCCAACAATATTTACCATAAGTAATAAAAATGCGAGTAAATTGCTTTTTTAAGCTCAAGTAAATCAGAGACGGTGGCCGGACTCGAGAGTCTGGTCTTGTTTTGTCTGGGGGAAAAATGGAAGAGACTTTAAGATACCCTCTTAATAATCCGATTTACATTTAAATTTATGTATCATGCATAAAGTTATTAAGGGTCTAGAAATAAACCTAGAAACCTGAAACATCATATTGAATTTCAGAATAGGTAATACCCATTTTTCACACTACAAAATTATCCTCCTTAAGAAACTGCCTCTTCTGATCCTGGCTTTTAAGAACATGATATTGATATGAATGTTTATATATTCGTAGACAAGTTACTAAATAATACCCATACCAAATTTGAACAAAGAACTTTCAACTATATAAAAGATGTCTCCATTTTTATTTAAGATGTGTGCAAAGGGTATAGAGTTAACCAAACATTCCCTCTAAAAACACTAGGTATAACCGTACAAAAAAAAAAACACAGTAAATGGAACGGAGCGGCGGCGGCAACAAAGTTTTGAGTTCGATAAGGGGGGCAGTTTGCAATCCCTGAAGGTTGTTCGGACTCAAATAAATGTGCTGCTTATTATATATGATATGTGTACAGTGGGGCACATATTACTGGGCACACATATGTTTTTATTTTTGTCCAGTATGCAAGTACTTTGTGTAATTTGAAATAGTGGCCATAAATAATCGCGGATGCCAGTTGCGATTGTTCATGTGCGGATCGGATCTATAGACTATATAGCGTGTTATGTTGGCCCAGGACGTGACTTATGCGCTTTCCGCCAGTATTTGAGTGTGTGGGGGGATCGAAAACAAAACCATAAACCTTGTCTGGGGCACATAAAAACCTCAAGTTTCCCGCCTGCCAGGGGCGTGGGTGTTTTTCTGTTGAGGAGAAGGGGGAGGGGAAGAAACCCCAAACCGAAAAATTCCACTTAGTTTCAGATTTTATGCACTTTTCACGTTTTGGAGCATTGCTACTACTTATTTATGTTGTTTTGTCATTAAAATCTGTAAAAAAAAAAAACAATTATAAATGTCCTCATTGAAAAATGCTTTGTTTTTGTGCATCTTTTGGTTTATTTGTATTGTGTCGTAAAAGTTCTAAGCATAATTTTAATAGTTTTTGCACTTAGCACTTACACTCATACACATATACATACTATACATCGTTAAACAATTCACCGGCAGATATTGTAGTAGTTTTTGTTGCGTTTTTGCATTTCCCGTTCGTTTACAAAAGCAAAACGTCCGAGTTCATCGCTCCAATTCAATGAAATGGACTCAACACAACAAGGGGACGGTGGAGGTTACCTGTGTACACATATATCTTTCTACAAATATATACATGGGAGGATATATATATGTACATATTCCGATCTGCGATAATTTGTGCTATTGACTCTTGGCCGAGGCAGCGGATCCAGATAGCAAAGAATGATCATCATCGTCAGCATCCGTAGTGCAGCGATCTTCGCAGATCTTGGGATTCTATAGTGCAGGTCAGATAAATGTGATTGGAAAATAAAGTAAACATTTGAATTTAATTCAACTAACGAAATGAAATTGAGGTACCAAAATAGAGTATCTATACAAACAGAGTTCAAACCCAGACAAATACAAAAATATATATAAAAAAAAAAAAATTTGTATTAATTTTTTTTTTTTTTTTAATATTAATACCTCTGTTCGTCACCTTTCAGAATCTCATATTTTTACAATGCTAGTCACGACAAGAGTCACGGAACCAAAACAAAGCCCATTAATTACTTTATTTAGTAATGGCTTAATTATCAAACGATTGGGTGATGACTTCATTACAAAACGCTTAGTGGAAAAATTAATTAAGAAGTCAGTCCATTAATCAACCAATGTTTGTGGTCAACAATTTTAACTCGTTTAAACTGGAATTTAACCTACTGAGTTAATTTGTGGCTATTAAACAAAACTATTTGAATGGCCTGCGGTGTGTTTTATTTGGCGCCTTTATAGATTTCGAATTTACAATTTTTCTGTGTGCCAGATCTTTCCATTCAATCAACTCTCTCGCTCTCTTTCTCCCACACACATAAAACGCAAACACACATGTGAAAACGATGCCAAACATCCGTTGTGCGAAATAGTAAAAAAAGGAATAAAAAGCAGATAAACAGATAAAAAAGAAACAATGCAAATTAATGTGAACACCGGGAGGCAACATTAAGCATTAAATACAGTAAAAGTCAACCAACTAGCGCCTAATTACAAATTGTACCGGCATGTTGCACACATAAAAAAAAAAAACAAACATCAGCAACGCACAAAAAAGAGAGCAACAATCGGCGAAAAGCATCAAAAGCTGGCAACTACAACAACACACTCAATGCAATTAGTCAAATTCAGCAGAAAAAACAACAAATACAACAACTACAGATGACGAACGCTGCTTTGTTGTTGTTGCTGCATTATTTGATTTGCCAAGAGCAGCGCTGCCACTGCACTGCTTGCAATGAGCGCAGCAGAGGAGTGAGTGCAATGCACGACGTCAGCGTGCGGGAGCGAGATAGGTAGCGAGCGCCAATAGTGCGATGAAGCGATAGATGAAACAGATAGTGGGAGAGGTGAGAGAGCAGCGGCATGATTGTGGGGCTAGCTAGTTTTTAGCTATCAATGTCTAGCTAATTTGTTGTAAATATAAAAATGTAAGTTAAACTTTGACAATTTTAAAATAGATTTAAAGGGCTTATAATGTTATAGAGTTACTAGATTGAAAATATATAGTGTACTTTTGTGTGAGCTACAAATATTTAATCTTTTTATTATTCTATTAGCTACTTTTTGTAACCTATGACAACATTGTGGCCCAGGGGGCAAATAGAGAGCGCAGTACTGTTGTAGTTGTAAAACAAAAACCAAATTGTTACGCGCTCTTCTCTCTCCTCTCGCATTCTGTGATAATAACAGCACAGTAGTAGCGCAAAAACAAAAAAAAAGCAAACGTAAAACATTTGACGAGGCGACTGCCCAATAGCAAAAAATGTGCGATAGGTCGGAGTTTTCAGTGTGTGTGTCTCGTATTTTCCGCTGTTTTTCTCTGTTATTTTTTTTGCTTCTTTTTTTGCATGGTTTTTTTTTTGCTGTTGCTAATTGTTTGCGCTGACTGCAATTTGCATGTGTCGCGATTCGCGAAGTTTATTGACCGCTCGGCGTGGGCAGCTCAACGGCAGCAGCGGCAGCAGCGGCAGCGACGTCGACTTCAGCGCCGCTGGCAGCACGCCCAACTATTTATAGATAAGAAAATGTGGCAGGCACAGAGGCAAAAACAACTAAAAAATACAACAGCAACAACAAAAAAAAAAAGCTATGAAAAACAAAAATTAAGTAAATTGCGCAAGCAACAATTGCACTAAAAGGAATTGCAGTCACTCGTGGAATTTTCGGGGAAATTTGCAGTAATTAAGATGTTTAATTTAATTTTCACTTCAATTTTGGTTATCAGAAAATGAAAAAAAAACAAAGTATATACAAACTGTTTATAGAATTTTAATATAAATTCATATTTTTTTGTAATCAATACAAAATTTAAAAAAAAAGTTCACAAAATATTGTATAGACAGGGCTTTTCACATATTTTGAAACATGTAAAATACATTTCAGAGTGTTGAATCATAATAATTTAAATCAAACTGTAATAAATTTCCTTTTATTTTCTTATAAATAATTAAATAAATACAACATACAAAGTATTTTAACTTGCAAGCTAAGTATAAATATTCCCAATAAATAGCATTTGCCATTTTGGTTTAGTTTTACTCAATCTATCAATAAACTATACATATACTTTTATTGCCTGGCAACAAGTTAAAAATGATCACATCGCTCAATAAAAACAAGAAGAAGCTAGTTGCAGCACAGAAGATGTTGCTGACCGGATGTTGCACATTGCAACATTGCTGAATTGCAGCTGTTGCTGCTGCCGCCGTTGCTGCTGCCGCCGTTGGTTGTTCTTGTTTTTGTTGCAATCATAGCGCAAATGAAGCAAATATTTGCTGTTAACAACTTAATGTGCTTGTCGCCGCCGAACCGCCACTCTACCCCCCCGCCTGCCCCCTTTTGCCGCTGATTATGCGCCTCAATCAACAGCGACAACAACACCAGCAATGTTGCTGCTGCACTTCATAATTTCTATCTTGAGCTTCGCTTTTTATTTCAGTTTTAATGCAATTAACTTGGCACTTGTCTGACTTTCCGTCTCAGTCTTGTCTGCCTATAGATATATTTTTTCCCCAGACATCGGTTGACAATACCCCCTCCCCTTTTTCCCCCCCTCCAGTGGTTTTAGCCATGACGAGTGGGCTGGCTTGGTTGCCTTAGTTGGGCTGCTTTATGGCCAGCTAATGCTGTTTTTATCTCTCTTTTTTTTTTTTTTCTTGGCCAAGATTTATTTTATTGTTATTGGAACTTTCAATAAAAGTTACCCATTGCCCCGTGGGCCTGAGAGAAAGAGAGGGAAAGATCCACTGCAGAAAGAGAAGGAACGAATGGGAATCTGAAGCTGTGTGTTTTGTCTTATTAATTCGCCATTAAACTGTGATTAATGTTGTTTATTCTGCGCCAACTTATTAGCTAAATGTGTTAATTATGAGTGTCGATTGTTTGGATTACAGCATTAGCACTCTTTAATTTTTTTTGTGCGGTAAGAGAGATGTAATCGTCTTTGCCAAGTTAATAATTACAGTAAGAAAATGTAATAAGTGGAGAAGAATATTTTAGATCTTTTAAGCCTAGTTTATTTAGTTCAATTTTTATAATTTTTAAATGGTTTTTTAAAGGTGTATTCTCTTATATTAAGTACTTACTAAAAAACAGTAACAGCCTCAATCATCAGTTTTTAAAAAAGAACTGCAGTCATTATCAAATTGTAATTACCATAAATTTAACTTACAGAACTTCCCACTGCAACTCCAATGATTTTGACGTTGTAATGTCATAATTAAGTGCCAATTATTATTCATATTTATCGTGTCCGCGATTTTCCCGCCCGCACTCGACATCAATTATCGCCGTCTGAGCGATCGATGATCACCCCCGCAATTAAAACACGCACTCTGGCAAATGAATTCATGAATAAATCAGACTCAGACGCAAATCGTCCTTCACAGTTTGTTGCCAATTTGCATTTGCCATTTTTGTCATCGTCGTCGTTGTCGTTGTCGTCCCATTTTCATCACTTTTCACACCAAACATTTTAAATGCGAAAATCAATTAAAAATGTTTGCTGTGGTGGGTAATCATGGTGATGGAGGGGGAGTTGTTGCTCTCGTCGAGGTTTTCATGGTAATGACCGACGAGCCGAGTGTCCATGACAAAAATGCATAAATAACAAAGGCAAACAGCGGCAAACAAACAACAGACAGCTAAATAAAAAAAACGTCAAATGCAAAGAAATCATTTAAATAGCAAATTGTTTGTGGCACGACAAGAATCTTTGGGAGTTTTTGAAGGCATATATATTTTTTGGGGATGTTAGATTAAAGGTTTTTTAGAGTTTATAAAAAAAAATAAATAATAAATTTGTTATTTATTTTATTAAAATATTTCATCAAATTTCTGTATGTAAAATATATTTATGTTCATTAGTACAGTTGATTTACCAAGTTTTTTTCTCTTTAAATATTTGTAGTTGTTATTTTAAGCATACCCAACCTCCTAATTAAATATTTTAATTAAAGCATTCCTCAGCGCAACAAAGTAATGCACTTGGCAGGGCATTTTTATCGGCTATTGACTATATAGCCACATCTATTGGCAGCATTGAGTTCGGTCACGACTTGGGCGACATGTGACACCCACAGTGAATAAAGATCGAAGCAGATCAGAGCGCAACAAATTGTACTTATTTTTTATGTTCTGCTTTGTTCTTGAAAAGTTGCAAATGTCTGGCTGTGAAATTAATTGCTAGGTTCTCTAGCGATGCTTTTTTTTTACATATGCAAGGGGGCTAAAGGGGGCGTGGCTGCATAATTACTGGCGCTGACAATAATATGGACAACAGACGACAGACAGACAAAGCGGGGCTTGACTGTAATTTGACCTTAATGAGGTTGGCCCGCTCAAAATGCATTTTAATTACAAGACACAAATAATATGGCACCTTGGTGCGAGCACAAAAAATGTATTATAATTAAAATTTACAGTATTTAATTTATGGGTTAAATATTTAAATGTCTATTTTTTTTTTATTTATCTCAAACTTTATTTTGTTGAGTCTTAAATGATTTTAAAAGAAATTATGTTTTTTAAACCTGTTATTTGCAAACTAAAATTTACAATTTTGACTCTAAAAATTTGAATAACATTTTACGTATATTTTTTAGATTTTTTAACAGGGCTATAATCATACTTGTTTGATTTTAAAGTTTATATTTTTATTCTAAAAAAAAATAATAAAATAATACTTTTTATTATTGCAAACACTTTTTTCTGAGTGATAAACAGGAGATAGACTGAATTCGTAGCCTTTTATAATTGGTACCTATTAGACATGAATTTACATAATTACCTTGGCTGCTTTTGTTATTTTATTTCCTCACACAAAGAACTGGGTCAATGTCGGGAAATCCCCTTCACCTTAAGCACTCCCCTAAATTTTTCCCCTTCGCTTCTAATTTAGACATTCGCTGACATTTATGAGGCGGCCATTAAATGTCGGCCAGCTGATCGACCGCCGATGAGAGAGCGTTGAATTTATGACGCGCACTGTACGGGTCAACTTGGCTTTATAGTAGGCACACAACAATTGGCCACAAAATGTGTTTACGACGCTGTGGCTTCTTGTTTGGGATCCTAGGACATATAGATGGACCCATAAAAGCGTGTACGTGTATGCCTCTTGGCTCTTGGCCATTTGGGAACCACCGTGTGGTGGTTTTCTGGCTATCTAAACTGGCCAATCGCTTTCTGGCCATGTAGGCTCCGCACATTTGTCAAATTGATTGCGAAATAAATTCGAGTGCGGGATTTCTTCATTAGCTGCCGCCGGCTGCAGTTGACATTGTCCAAAGATATGATGCATGTGGCAAGTGGCACACACATACAGTACGGATAATCTGCATAATTTAATGCTGACTTATAGACTTAATAAATTCTGGTGGGGGGCGGGTAGAACTTGACAATTAATGGGTAAATAAATTTTGTTTTGCGATTCCTTAAAAGGAGATTCGCTTTTGTGGGTTAAGCCTTGAATGCTGACCATGGTTTCTGTGACTGGGTAGATGTAATTTGATAGAACTTTTGGTTTTAGAGGTAATATTTTCTTAGTTATCTTTTACACAAGATTTATAAGGAGTTTTTCATTTACCTTTGTTGAGCTCGTTCTTATTTTTTAAGGCTTTAAAATATACCCAAGCTTTCTTTATCAATTGTGTACATTCAAAGCTACTTATAAAACCTTTGAATTAATCACCATTTTCTCGTTCTTATCTCATTGCAGGTATGTAATATCAAACAGACTTCCTATATAGGGCTATATTCAATGCAATCGTGAGTATAAAAAAAGCGGCAGTCAGAGACAAAACGATGAATCAAAACCAGCTCGTTTTTTGTTACCCACACAATCATTCAGGTTCCCATCTGTGATTAATTTGCATAATAAGCGCACACAGCTGTTAATTAATAACGGGCAGCTGCCCCAAAAAAAAAGTAAAATAAAACAATCGGTAGACCTTCGGCAGCAGATCAAAGACATCGAAATCGAATCGAAATTATGAAAGATTTGGTTTTTAGGCCGCTCTTCGTCTTGGGTTATAATGTGAACCATTTTGTTGAGTGGGAGGAGCTGTTAGCCAGGCATTTCCGTCTTGGATAAAATAATGGGGTATTCCTGTGGCAAATCACTTTGGTGACTGCAGACAAGCCACGCCCCTCGCCCCTGCAAACCGTTTACATGCTGTAAATTTGGACAAGAGTGGGAGAGAAGGGGAGAAGAAGAGGGGGGTATGTTAGGGTAAACTGGCAATTTTCAAATTTGCGATCATCGACAGGCGCCACCAACGCGCAGCGTCAACTAAGCACTGAAAAAAAATGTAGTAAAAAAATAGGAAAAAAATATTTTTTATTAATTTGTTAATTTAAAGTTAAAGGCTGAAAACTGATTTCATATATATAAATAAGTTTTCTTTTTTATTTTAAAGAACAATTTGATATTCAACCATGCTGAATATTTGGTTTCAAGGTCCTTAAAATATTATAAATAACATCAATAATTTATTACAAAAAGTTTTTAGGAATCTTAAGTATTTAATGTCGAGGAAGTATTATCAGTGAATCATCAGTAACCCCTTCATTCCTAATAAATATTACAAACTGCAATGCTATTAAAATTATTATAAATTAAATGCTTAGACATTAAATTATTATAAATATTAATAACACAATTTTTTTAACGCTATCAAATTAATCCCTGTTATATATTTTTATCCAAAGTGCATTGCATATTGCAAGCTGCTTGTGTGCAGTTGCTGCAGCCGCCAAAAGCGGCAAATGGCAAAATGTTTTGCAATTTTCGCTGCATTTGCAGACAATAAATTGTTGGGCATTTAATTTGGCCATCGCACAAGGTGGAGTGAGCTTTTTTTTGGGAGGGGGAGGAAGGGGGTTTGGTGGTGAATTGTGGCAGGGGAAGGGGCTTGGGGAAAGGGGTGTGGGAGTGCCCCAAGCCAGGCCATGTGCAACAGCTATCTCCCTCTTCGAGTAAATTGATTTGTTGCGGCTCCAAAGGCACGCAGTCAATCAAGCGCTACAATCTTTTAGTAAAATCTCAGAGTTCCCCCTCCCCCTGCCCCCCTCAAAAGTTGCCCCCAAAAAAGGAGGGAATAAAGAGGGGCAAGATGCCACCGGCGCGATAAGAAAATGTTGAGCAACATTGTTGCCAATCGACAAGAAATTGCACTTAAAATTCGCGCGAAAAACTAAATAGAAATAAAACGCTTGTTCTGCGCTTTTTTTTTTTGGTTTGCTGCGACTAAAAATGGCTAAAAATGTCGAGTGTGCTGTGAATGCCAAAGTGAGTTGCTAAGCTGAGTGAATGCTTTGCAATAGAGATTAGGAGGGTATATTTATTGATTCATGTCGTTTAGCTAATAAAGAGTATTACATTGTAAATATATGTGTTATATTATGTAATGAACAACATTTCTAAAACTTTTAAAAATCTTTGGAACAGTTTTGCTTAAGCTGACTTATATTTTTGAATATTATGAGATAACAACATTCTAAAATTTTATAATAGAACAAGTTTATATAAAACCGAAATACTCTTTGAATTTCGAAAAATGGTTTTAGTTTAAATATGGCTTTTTAAATAATATTGAGGTTTTTTTTTTGAATACTCTTTCATATGAAGATAATTTCTTCAAAAGGATTCTAGGCAATAATTAATTTTTTAAATTTTATTTATTAACTTCTTTCTTGCTTTTCCCACACATTTAGTGACCTAGAAAATCATTTTTCTACAAACTGTAGAATAACAGGAGTCTTTGGAATCCTTTTACATTAAACTACTTATAAAAGTAATGTCATTAATATACCCCCTAAAATATTGTTTCTGGATGCGCCACTGATATTACCAGGAGCACACTTAACCCACTCAACATGATTGTTTTTGTTTTCGGTGTTTTTTTTTTTTTTTTGAGCTGAAAAGGAGCATTTGTCACAGTTATTACGCACAGTTAGTGAAGTTTTAGCCTGCAGCCACTGCTCTTCCTGCTCCTAACCCCCCTTGGACCCCTTGGCCCCCTAAAACCCCCCGCACAGTTTTTTGGCATCGTGCGGTGTCATAATCGCCCATAGTCGTTATTGTGCACTCTCTCCCGCTCCCTCTCTCTCTCTACCATACACGTAAGTGCATACGTGCCAGCCGGCACAAAATAAGCGAACGCCAACACACACATGCAATTGTTGTTGTTGCAGTTGTTGCAGTTGCTCTGCCGCAGTCGACGTCGGCTGTTGTCGTTTGGCCGCCATCGCAATCTAATGTCAGATAGTTTTGCGGTCGCTAACCCGCCTCGCTTCGACTGCGACTGCAACTGCGACGTCGACTGCGAACTGCACGAATGTGAGTGGAAAGAGCGGCAGAAATCGAGAAATAGCACAATGCACGCACGCAAACATACACACACACGCACGCACTCAAGTATCGCCATCTCGCATGCTCTCACACACATTGTGCAATTAGTTGGTGCGCTGATGAATGCAAATTAGAATTAAAGCTGCACAGTGGAGCCAAAAATAATAGAGGTCACAATAATAATGGTCAAGAAATTGGAATTCCAAGTGTTATTTTTGTTAAAAAATCTTTTATTTGAGTTGGTTGTTCGTTTTTAACTATAACCATTTCAAGTCATTAAAAATATTATCGATTTTAAATACAATTACTTAAAATTATTAAGACAATCCACTTTTTTAGTTTGCCAATTTTCAAATTTTATCAGATGGTTAAAAACAATTGAAAAAAATCCCCATGCTACAAAGCGTTTTTATTGATCACGTGGCGGATACTTAATTTTTAAACTACTGTGATACATGGCGGATATGTTATTTTTTAAAGTTAAAGGTAATTGCTAGGGGCTTCAATAAAGTACATACATTAAAGAAACCTTTATGTAAAATTTAAATAAAAAAATTTACTGAACGAATAACTTTCCAAACTATTTGACTTAAAACTATTTCGGAATTTGGTAAATTTTTGTTTTGTTTTTTTAAACCCTCGCATAACCTAAGATCCACTGTACCGCGTCTTGGTTCTCATGTAAGCGATATTTAATCTGCCATTTGGTTGCGCTCGAGCGTCTCTCCTTCGTCGCGCCGTTAAGAATGCGGCTTCAGAGCCTGGCCATAAAAGCAAACAATTGTTGACATCTGCCACACGCTGCTACTAGGCCCCCCTCTTGTTTTAAGACCCCCCTGCCCATGCGCTTTCCTTTCGTTTGTCAGCTTGTCAATCAAGTGGTCGTCTTCCACAATTATCCATTCTAATGACAGGGAAAAGACAGAGGCAGCCAGCAGTTCAAAGATGGCTTGCACATGTTTCGCTTTGACAAAATGCCAACAAAAATGCCAGAGCCCAAGCAGCAGCATATGCGGCACTTAAATAATTCTCAAAAAAGCAGAAACTAAAAAAAATAAATAAAGATGTAAAAAAGCAGAAGGAAAAGAGCCCCAAAAAACAGAACAAACATAATTTCTGTTATTGCCCAATGTGGTCCGTTGTTTGTGTAAAAATATGTTTTAAAATAAATGACCAAAACAGTGCACAGAAAATTATGATGTAGGTTTTAAGATAATTTAAATTAAATTAGCCTAAAATATAAGCTAAAAAATATTTGTTAAAAAAAAAATTAAATATTTAGAACTTGATTTTTTATGATAAAAATTCTTATCTTGTAGTTCTGATACATAGTTTTAATACAGTGTATTTCAAAATTATAAAAAATAAGTTTTCCATGCGTGTGGGCCATAAAAGCCAAGCAACACCCACTTTTGCTTTTAGCAGTTTTCAGTTAACATTTTTATAGCTGCCTACACTAACCTATGACAATAATTAGCTGAGCAAACAAAATAAAGGGAGATAAAGCACACACAAATATATACTTACTATATTTCTATAAACGAGTCCAAAAGAGAGAGAAGAGCTTTGTTTTCGATACACATATTTTGGCAGGGCAGCCGCAAAGTAGGCAAAGCATTTCCAATACAATATGCACACGAACAACATTATTTTTGAGTGGAATGACAGCAGTTCGTTGACTTTTCGCCGCTTGTGTTTGACTTTGTAAATTTGAATCGACTCTCGGCGCTTTTCCATTTTCATTTTCCATTTTATCTAGACCCGCAAAAGGTTGTGCAATTTTCCCCCCCAGGGTGATCAACACCTACCACTTTGAGCTAAGTAAACGTTGCTGTGGGTTTTGTTTCTGATGAATGGTGTTTGGCCAAGAGCAAAATTATCATCATCGTCATCATCCTCAGCTTTTGCTCTTAAAGCGGTCATACTTCAAGATGAGCCTGCCCATGGGACGTATGCGTAATATTTCGCTAAATCGCCGCTAATTAATAATGCAAATTGCAGCAGATCAGCGATAAGTTAGAGCTCGCGAGTTGCAACAACTCAATTACCAACAGCTGCTGCCTTTTCTGCTGTTGCTGTGGGGCATGAACAACGTGTGGCAAGCTTTTTTATCGGGAAAAGGCAATCTGAACAACGCCCATTAAATAGGAGAAAAATACCAAGCATTATTTATAGGTGCTCAGTGGCAAATTATATGTTTGCGGATTTTTTACAGCCATCGAATTAACAGCAATTTAGCTTTTACCTATGTTCATATAAAAATGCTACTCATCGGTTACTATTTTAAAATACCTACTAATAAAACAGCCTATAATTTTTGCAAACTTTCCAATTTTAAATTCTCAAAGCGATTTTTTTTTTATATTTCTAATTTGATTTTATTAACTATTTATTAATTTATTTAAATAATTAAATAAATTTGTGATATTTTTTGGCTATTGCTTTTTCTAAGTTTGAAAATTTTTTTGACCCAATAGATTTTAAATTTATATTTTTTACGTTTACCATGAAATCTCTATATTTATTTTAAAAACCAAAACGTCATGTTAAATTTGACTGATTTTATTTCCCTTTTTTCTGCTCCAATCAAACGTGCTTACTCCGTAAATTATGAGGCGTTTTTTAATGGTTTCCTTCATTTGCAGTCGCAGATTTTCGTTTTCAGCTTCGCGTGGCTCGTAAAGATGCCTTTAAATAGCAGGAAAGGAAAAAATAAAGATGCCTGCGAGGGGTGGAGTGGAGAAATCGCCTTGCAGTCTGCCAAAAACTTGCACTTCAAGTGAGTCTGCCGTTGAGTTGAGTTGCGTTGAGTTCGACGGAGTGTTTGCGGCCTTTATATTCATTCATAAGCGGCTGTCGAAACATGCTGATGATGCTGATGTTTGAAGTGCCTTTGATGCTCATTTCGCTGACGGAGAAATGTAAAATGTATTTTTGAAAAAAGCAGGCAAGGGGTCCGCCTATTGATTTTTACGACCGTCCCAAAGGTAAAGTTCATCGAACTTGGAACACATGCTCCTACCTGCAAAAAAATAAAAATAAAAAATCGGACCCTCACATGCTGCATATTTTTTCATTAATTTTCGGACTCGAGTTTTAGCGGCAATTAGTCGCATCCGTTGGCTTGCATAAGTAAATAAATTTTGTTTAATTTATTTTATTTGCTCTCGTGTTTGTTGGCAAATCTTCAACTCCAGACTTTGTAGAGTCATTGACCAACTTCATGGGGTTTATGTGTTGCCCTCTCTCTCTCTCTTTACCCGTCTCTTTCCCTTTTTTTCCCTAGTGTCCACTTTCTTTTTTTTTTTGGTTTGTAGGGACAGAAGATGTCTGTTTAACTTATTTGACATGGGTCGAAAGAGCTGTGCACAAATAAATGGTGAGAGTGAAAAAGATGGGGGGTCTTCTATTTCCCATCTCTTTCTGGGACCCTAACTCTATCTCTTTCTAATCGTATCTGTCTATAGCTGCTTTCTCGCTCTAAAGCCATCCTGGGGCAGTCCATTATGTGCCGGCTTATTTGTTTTAATATTCGCTGCTCGTTTTCTTGCTAGTTTTTGGCCAAAGTCCTTTGCATATCGGTGGGGATAATGGGTGTATATAGTATATACCCATGCCCACTGCCTCTGACTTTCCTCTCTTCTCAGCTTATCGTTAACAGCACATTAAAGGATTTCAATGCCTTGGGCTGTGGCAAACATTTTCGTGCACCACAAACATTTTGCTTATTGACTTTGTTGCCACTTTGACGCCTTATCGCCCATCTACATGGCTATATCTTGTTGGTAGCTTCTTCTTGTTATTTTTGCTGTGTCTGGATTTCTGCTGCCAGACAGAAAACGAGAAAGAGAGGGGTATGGTTTGGGGGGACAGAGATGGCAGACAAACATTTCCGCTCTGCTGGCCGCCTTTGGTCACGTGCCGCTGTCGGATTTAACTTGGTCTTCGATTTTGGTCCGAATTTCACTTCCTCTCGGGCCATCAAGGACAAAAGCTGGCCGTCGCAAATCAATAAGCTTAACACCAGAAAGGTTGTTATTTTGAGGGATAATTGATACGTAATTCAATTAAAATCAAAGCACACAAAATTCTATTACTTTATTAAAATAGACCACTTAAGTTTTCACACTTAAAATCGTTTCACATTATTATTTTTAGTTCGAATCTGAGTAAGGAATTTTATGTGTTCCTTAATTAAAAATTAACTTACAAAGTCATCTTAAATATTTAAACTTTACATGTTCATCTTTATTATACATTTAACTGTAAATAAAATATGTAGGTGGTTTTGAAATTATATATTTTAGTTTTTAAACCACTTTCATGTTAATCACTTTAAACTGCTACTAGTAGTTCGGTCGCTTAAATTTCATTTAACTAATGCATCAGCAGCTCAATGATAAATTTCCCTTCCAGAATCCTCCCACTCTCTCTCTCTCCACCCATCATTATCTCTTTTGTCTGCAATTCAATCAAAATTTGCCTTGGCTTTGCACAAAAACAATTGAGTTTGTCTCGGCTTGAGTGGGCGATAGATTCTCGCAGGATTCCCGCTTAAGGATTCTCTTGGCTCATCCTTTCCACCACCTGCAATCCTGGACACGCCCCAATTGTGTTTTTGGCATTGTCGCGGGCTGTGTCTGACAACAACTCTCGGCAGACGCCACTTGTCACGGTCCCCTTTCCATTTTTCCTACTCCTAAAGTTCAGTGGGAGTTTTCTTTAGAAGGATATTCGCCATTTTCTAGGAGGTGTTTTATTTGGACACATGAACAAAATCTTTAAAAATCATTAATAAAATAGTTTAAAAGTCCTCAAAGTAATCAATTTATCAACTATCAGGTATATCAGTTATCAATTTTATCAACTATCAAGTTTATCAAATATGTAGTTTATCAATTATCAAATTTCATTAATAATCCTTATTATCAAATCTTTTATTTTACAATTATTAAAACGAAAGTTTTTTATTACGCGAAATAAAATATTTATCAATTACAATTTTTATCAAATATCAAGTTTATCAATAATTCCTATTATAAATTATCATGTTTATCAATTATCAAGTTTATCAATTTTTTTGTTTAATTTTAAGAAAGTTACTTAGTAATGATGTTTTATTATAAGTACAAACGTTTTTTAGATGGTTTGAGTACTTTTTGCTGTTACTAACAGTGCAAAAATCTAGTAAAAAGATTTCTATTCTCCAATTCAGACTGGGATTTTCTTCCATGTACTTTTCCTGAATTTTTTAAGTGTTTGCAGTGGCTCCTTCTAGGCCACCTTCAGATCCTTAAGTTCAACCTGCCCAACCCATGGCTTGTGTTAATGTCACTTGGCAAACTTTCGCTGCATCGTCGTCGTCGCCGTCATTGTCTCATGTGCCTCCTCTCCTGCCTGCCTGCCTGCCCGCCTTATCCTCCTGCTCATCCTGCGATTTGTCCTGGTCGTTATCTATTGCTGGCAACGACAGGCAGCATTGATTTAATGACATTGATGGGGCGCCACTCCCTCCAGAAGAAACCTCAGCCTCTTCTCTTGGCTCCTCTTGATGCTTTATTTATTGATTTAACTTTGCAATATCGCTGGCATATCCTTTCGTTCTTCTTTTTTCCTTTTATTTGGCGCACTTAACGCGTTTTTGTATCCTTGAATGGATTTCCTTTTTATTTCTGCAGCGCTGGCAAAATTTATGCGCTGCCTTTCCTCTTTTCTTTGATCCCTAAGCTTCTTTTAAATAAATATCCGAAAAAGGAAAAGCGCAGAGAGAAGTTGAGCAGTGCATTGAACTTGTAGTCCTTGCAGCACTTGCCTTTATTGCCTTTTATTGGTTTTTGATTTGTCTTTACCTTCCCTTAAGTATTGTTTTGTTACTTTCTGTTCATTAGCCGCCATAAGCAGCTCAAGTCGAATTGCGAATCTCAGCCCGGCGAGTGATTGCAAAAATTAATTAACGAAGGACCACGCCCACGACTACAACGACAACGACTCCCTCTTTTGAAAAGGCATGATACGCCCTTTTCTTGTCTCGTGTGTCTGCCGGATTTTTTGCGTGTTCTTTATTTATTTATTTCGGGATTCATTTAGGGTCTCAGTGTCTATCACTCTTTGTGAGAGTGTAATGAAATTATCCTGCGTGCTTGAAATTTTGCTCTTATCCCTGCCCCCCCAAACAAGTTCAAAATTCGTCCTTCTAGAGCCTTATGAAAAAATAAAAAACCACCAGACGATGAGAGTCGCCTGCAATTTAATTACTCTGCGGTTTGCTGTGTTTGAAAACACTGTTGTGTGTGCGTGTGTATAACATATCCTTTGGCATACCTGGAAGCACAGGAATTTGCTTTTTCATGAAAGAGTCAAGCACCCGAGACCTCAAACTCGAAACTCTCAAAACTCATAGACCCTCTCACATGTCTGACCAGTGCAATTTGTAAGCATTTTGCCCCAGCTCAACTCAGCTCGAATGGAAAAGAACTGAAGGAGTAGAGGATCCTTGGGCTCGCAGGAACATATGCAATGAAAAATTCACAAAACGCAATCAGAAAATTTACCCCGAGTTTATAGCACTTTGAACTTTAAGCCATTTCAAAAAAAAAAAAAAACACGAACAACTTGACAAAAAAGCTGGGCCAACAGACCAGCGAAAGTTTTCAACGGAAAAGACAGGATTTATGGGAAAGGAATTCCCTATGTTGTACACTGAATAAAATATTTTATTTGTTTAAAAATATTGTTTTTAATAAAAGGATTATCGTGTGATGGGGATCCTTTTTAACTAGTAGAACGTGCTAAGATGCAATTTTTACTTTAAGATATCACAAATTGTTTTTATCATTTGTTTAAGTAACCATATTTATTTTTCTTTGAGTGCATCGCTAACGTTCGTGTCGCTGGCCATGTGCTTTAAATCATTTTCATTTTCAACTGAGCGCTGACAGCAGCTGTGGATCCTCCTCCTGAGTGGTCGTCTTCCAAATCCTGTCTCCCATCTCCTGGATGCTCCTTGGTCATTGTCCTGCGCTGATTTCTGTTTTTGGCTGTTCAACTTGGCTGTGTTTTTCCCCGTCTGAGCAAGCACTTATCGCACCTTGTTTAGTCAGTTAAACTGTCAACTTGGACGAGAGCAGTTTTTTAACCCCTCCACACGCTGCTTCTCCTCTTGATTAATTGCAATTTGTGCGCTTTGTAGTTGATGAAGTTTTTAGTGTCCGACAAAGTGCTGTTTTCCAAGGGAGCTGGGGGTGTCGTCCTGGCTAATTATTAATGTAAATGTTTTCACTTTTAATAGAAGCTCAGCCGCGCCCGCCGCCGTCTGGTTCTCTGTGTTTTTTTCAGTGGGTGGTGGTGCTCTCTAATTGCCATTAAACATGCAGCTTACATGGCCAATGGCCAGCTTTAAATGTGGAATGAGAAAGGACTTTCCATTTCGCTAAAAATCCCCCTTAATTTCTCCGTCTGAGTGTGGCAGGTGTCATTATCCTTGCGGCTCATATGCGAGACGCTGCTGCGCTGCTCTTTAATTAGAAATGCTAATGAGCCAAAGTCCCCAGCCAAAGCTACTTAGCAATGTTAGTGACACCTTCAAAAGTGATTCAACCGCTGGAGGAAGGTGGAGATTTCGGTGGCATAGAGAGGTGGCATTGTCTCTGTTTTTGTTCTTTTGTGGCACGATTAGCGCTCTTGATGAGCAGCAGAAAAGTTAATATCATTGCCATATCATCACATGAGTTGGGAAAACAGTGATGGGTGAAACTTGAACTAGAACTGAACTAGAAAAAATTAATCTGTGTACCTACCTACTTAAAAACATTAAATTTTACCGGAGAACATGTAGAATACGTAGGTACATCTATTATTATTTTTAAATATCGCATAACACTTGATCTTGTTATACAAAAATCATAGTTTGGTAAGTATTTCAAGAAAAAGTTTTATAAATTTAGTAGGATAAAGAGATCTGTCATTTTAAATTTTTTTAAATTTATTTCCATATAAATTGAATGAGTTTGTTAAACTAAAATCAGATTGATTAGAGCTTATCTAAGGCAACCTCTGAAGAAAAACTCCAATTTAAGGTTAAGGTGTCAGAACCTTTTGGAACTGGTTCCCCACAGCGAGTCCTCAGATCCTTCGAGTGCCAAATAAGCCCTCATTGAGGTGCAGCCACAAGGACCCTCGTCATTTATTGGCCTTTAAAGCGGCGTCGAGTGCAGTGGCTTCTTCTATCTCCATCTCTGTCTGTCTGTCCGTCTGTGTTTACCCATCTCTTTCACCCGCCCGCTCTCTGTCTCTTTCACTTTTGGTTTGTGTGTTATTTTCTGGCTAAAATATATAGAGGGAAGCAGGAGGAAAGAGGGGGTAGTTGTGGTGTCGGGGATTGGAGGTTTTTAATGTCGTGTTTATTTTGACATTTTCATTATGTGCGTATCTTGTTTGTGGCTCTGTGTGTGTGTATATTCGTTCATTGTCTGCGTCTGGCTGCGTTTTTTATGGTTGCCACCCACAACCCACCGCCCATTACCTCCCTTTTGGCCTTCACTTTGTTTGGAGTCAAATCCCCCACTTTTTAATTATATTATTTTGAACCTTTAACCTGGAAACGTTAAAGTTTTCCCAACAGAGTTGAATGCATTTGTTTTGCTTGGCGGCGACTTGCATTTGGAATGGAATTCTTAAAACTTTCTTTCCGAGTTGCCTATCAAGTGTCCTTTTTGGCCATGGGAAAAAGTTTTTCGTCTCTTTTGTTTTAATCAAACTTTTGGCCGCTTCTCCTTTCCTGTTTTTTTTTCTTCTTTCCAGCTTATAACTTTTCCCTGAGGTTAGAATTTCAACGCTTTTCCTCTTTTGTATTGTAATTAAAATGCAGACGGCTGTCTTTGCTCCTTTTTTTCTTATTTTTTTTTTAGTTACTATTTTTTTTTTGTCAGCTTGGCTGTGGCAATTATAAAGATATGCTCCAAATGAGTTCCATTCCAAGCGATAAAAAAAAAGGCAGCAAATGCAAAATAATAGAAAAAAATTCATGGAAAAAGGCAAATTTAATTAGGTTCAACTGGGTTCCTCACCCTTTTTAGCGATCAATTGGTGGGCAAATGCAACCGGTCTCAGTTTGTTGACTTCCACTTGGCCCTTTTCTTATCTATCTATCCCCATTCCCCTGCAACTATTTGCACTTCGAAATGGAGGCCTGGCCACGGGTTATATTATTTCCCGACTATTTCTGTTGTTGACAGCACTTATCGCCTGCCTTCAGCTGGAAAAAAAGAGTCTAGTTCGGTTGAGGTTCATTGATCCGTGGGTGCGATAAGACCTGGGAGAGCTACAAATGAAGTGCTTAACCCTAGAGGAAAACTACGGAGTTTGTGGGAATTCGAAAGCAGTTTTTCAGAATACTGTTTCATAGTTTTGTATTTATTCTTTTAAACAATTATAAAATGAAATATAAGCTTACAAATATTTTTTAAAATTTATGTTGAGAAGGATATTATACAAAAGTTATAAAATAAGCTAACATTATTTTCAGTTAATATTTTAAAACTAAATATTTAATTTTCTAATTTCACTTAACTGGGTTAAATTTAATTAAGTTAATCAGTCTCGCTACGCACATAACGCATACGCACCGTGGGCCACTTGATAAGCAACCAACAAGTCAAAGTAAAATAAATAAAAAAAACCCATGTGTTTGCTGTTATATTAACACAGAACGACACTACATATGTTTGTTTGCCTTAAAGCATCTGGGGGGATTAAGTTAAGTGGAAGAAATTACACCAAAGAGGATACACTTACTCTTTCTCTTAAGGATTGCCCCTGGCTGGCTGGCTTGCTTTCCCCTTGGGAGAAATGGCTTACAGTTCGTTTAGTTTTTGGCTGCTAATGTCGTGGGGATTAAGTTCGAATCAAAGCAATGTACTGTGACTCCGTAAAATGCAGCCAGAAAAAAAGAAAATATAGAGTATAGAAGAGGGTGCCTTAAAAAATAATTAAACAATTAAGTTTAACAAGAGCACCCATAATAAAACTATTAACTGCGCCACCGAATGCATTTAAATTGCTTGCTTATGTTGGGAAAAATACGGGGGCGTGGATGCTGCGGATCCAATAACCATCAATGTCTGGCGAATGTCTGGGAGATGCCTTTGAAATTTGCTTTTCATATAAAAATAATTGTTATGCCCGAGAATAAAGTTTAAAGTGGAGGACACAAGTAAAAAAACAAGAAAAAAAAAGGGAAAGGAGCCTCGCGGCGGGATGCAGTTCAATAAACTGTGTGCAAAAAGGCAAAAGCAGCATACTTCAAGGCGCTGGGAGAAAAATGAAATTGGAAATTGCATTTGTTTTTGCCTTTTTGCCTTTTATACATAAAGAGCTCCTTTTCTCTCTTGGTCAATCGAAGAAAGCCATTATGCTATAGCACATTGAACGCACGATAAATAACGAGACCCAAAGTCCAGTCGTCTCGATACGAAAAACAACAACTAAAACATCTGAACTAAGGGCCAAATACAATTTATTTGCAAATTGATATTTAAAGGTCAGAAGGATACTAACCGGCCAAGAGCAGCTTAGGGCCATGAAGCATTTGGCTTGGCTAATGGCAAATGCAAAGCAAAAAAAAATGCAAAAAGTTTTTGAGGGCGGAGAAATTAAAATGTTGGAAAGCTTCCAGTGAAAGCTAAATATTTTTGCTTATGACAAGGACATCAAAAACTTGGCACAGGACATGCTCAAGAGTTTTGTGGGTGGAGGGTTGAAGGACGAAAAGTTTCTTGAACCCGCCAACAACAACGCAGCTTATCAAAAAAACATTTTCGACTGCGCCTAATGAAGTTATAACCCAGACAAACCCTGACTAGATATGCAAAGCTCTTTCCCTATTTTCTTTTCTTTTTTTTTTGCGTACTTTTATTTTGCAATTGTGTCGCGCATTTGAATTAAGTGCAAATGACATGAGATTTTCAGGGGGAAAACAATGCGAATAGCAGCTGCCTCTTAGGAGTTGCAACCCCTCGACAAGCTTTTAAGCCACTTCACAGTTGTACAACAGAGTGCAGTGCCATGCCCACATTTTCCCTCCGCGAATTTTCCCTTTGACTTGGCTCTTGGCACTCCTTTTGCTTGTTTTTCCCTTCGGTTTCGGTGCAGTTTTCATTGTCTGGCTTGGTACTTTTTGAATTTATTGAAATGTTTGTTTGTCTGCAATGTTTTGCTGTACACAGAAAAAAATTTAAGGCAGGTGTTCACCTTGGGGTCAAAAAATTCACATTTTTAGGAATTTTTGAGAAAACGCTAAAGATACAGCGCTGAAATTTTGTCTGAATATGACCATATATTTATTCAAATAATACAATTTTGAAATTGAAAAAATCCAAAAGGGGGAGGGGCGCCCATTGGTGGCGGTATACATTTTGCTCTCGTACACGATTTACTCAAAACCCGTGATCTGAAACCCAAAAACCAAACATATTCTTAATTAGTATCGTATTATCTATAAAGTGAACCTCAATCATGGAAAAAAATCAAAATTCGAAAAGTTATGAGGTTTTGAAAAAAATGTCAATTTTCGCATTTTTTTCACTAATTATTTTTTAAATAAACAATTTTCAATATTTTTGGCTGATCGAGGTTCATTCTTTAGAGGAAACCCTAAGGAACATTTAAAAAATTTGATGACGATCGGTTCATTGTAGCGTCTTCAATCGTGTACGTAAGGTCCAAAAACATGGTTCTGAAAAAACGCGTTTAAAGTTTTGGCTTTGGCTCGGCCGGTGCTCGACAGTGCTCTACGTAACGGGCTATAACTTTCGAAATTTTTCAGATTTTGATTTGAAACTTCTACAGCACATTTTTGGAACATATATCTACACGATAAGACAAAAAAAAATCGATTTTTTGACCCCACAAGGTGAACACCTGCCTTAATAATATATAATATGGATTTTCTAAAGAACTTTCTAAGTTATATAAAAATATTTACAAAAATTTAACTAACTACTGTATGTGCTTCCCAAGCATTTAAGAACAAAAAAATAATCAAACTCCGCACAGATTTGAACTCAGATCCTTTTTAAATTTTTTACTTGCTAGACCATCTTTTGTCTACCAAATTCAATTAAATTCCACATTTATCTGAAGCTTAATTTTTTCTGTGTAGTTGTTGCCTGGTTGCATTGTTGCTGGTGTGTTTTTCCCGCCCCCTAATTTTATATATATTTTCTTGGATCCTTGCACAGCTGCGCCTGGCGGTATGCTATGTTATTTTTTTCCTTGCATTTGTTGTCGCAAAAATATTATTACTCCATTTCATTTATAAAAGTGCTGGCCTGGCCCCTCCTCAGGATTTTCCTGCTGCTGCAATTTCATTTCATTGTCAGTGTCTTGTGTTTTGTGTGTTGGCTTATTGTTGCTGGCTTGTCATTGGCTTTAACTCCTAATCCGCAGGTCACATCTGGCCCATTGATCAAAGTGTCTGGCTAAGGGGAGACAGCAAACTTATTCCACTGCTTAAATTAAGCACCTAGCAGCAGCACCACGCCCACAACACAGCAGCCCACAGCCCACGAAATGCTGTCAGTTTGTTCCCGATGACAATTTTCAAATTTATTCTGCCATTTCTTTTGTCTCTGGCAGCCACAACAACGCCTACGGTTTCGAGGGGGTAAAAAACCATTTAAAGCGCAAACAATTTTTCAATTTCCACACACGCACACCATTGACAATTGAGAATAAACAGTTTTTCCGGGTTAATAAAATAGTTTTTCCTCGCAGTTACACGCCCACAGCGACTAATGAGGAATTTTCCTGGTCTTTAATATGGAAAGAAAAGGTAAACGAGGTCTTGAGGCTCACATGTGTTTGCTTACTGTCTGCACAAACACACTCTGGGGAAAAACTCGCAATATTAAGCACTTTTATTAACTTTTGCATAAAGCTTAAAGGAGGAGCCCCACCCCCCCCAGAAAATTCTTTGAGTGAAATATTTATGGCTGGCATTTTTAATGGATTAACAGTTGCCATCGACTTCCGTCAGCACTTAACCCAAGAAGTGCCATTTAATTTAATGTGTTTATGAAAACCCAAAACCCAGACCAACTAAAGAGAATCAAATTGAATTGAATTGTAGTTTCTTGGGCCCATTGTCTTCTTGGCCACTCTGGTTTTTTTTTTTGGGTGTGGCGAAAACCTTTTTGATTTGTGGCCCCTCTGAGTTTGGGTGCTGATATTTATGGTCGTCGGGAGAAGGAAGTGCTGCTGATTTATGCGTCCAGTACTGCCAGCCCAAAGGAAGTGACAACTCAATGGCTTCATTAGTGTCCTCCGGTGTCCAGGATAAAACCGAAACCAAATGCGAATGCATTGGCCTTCAGTTCTCGGAGTTTATTGCACTTCGACTTTTGACTTTTGCGTTTTGCGTTTGTGTGTGTGGGGGGCCATGAAAAGTTATTGCTCGCAGAATAATCTCAAATTCAGCAATAATAATTTCATGCTTATAATTTGTTCAAGTTTCCCCACTGCGGTTTCTGCCAAAAGTTTCCACACGCCACTCTCATAAATTATGAAGAAGAGAGTCTCAATCCTTTTTGCCCTGGCCTGGCCCCTGTGTCTGAGTTCATTCTCGGTTTTTGGGCAACGACCGTCATCCTCATCTCCGAAGAACTCAACTGAGTTGAGCTGAAATTAACAAATCGTCACGTAGCTAACAAGAAGAAGGAAAACATTTATGGCTTCAACAGAGATAGAGAGAAAAAAGTTAGATTAACTTTTACTTTGGCATATTATTTTTCACGTTTTTTATAAATAATATTTTTAGCACTTCATATGAATATTTTGTAACATGTTAAAATATTTATTTCAAATTTTTTACCATGGTTAAAATAATAAAGTGGTAACGTTTTCCAGTTATTAATATTTTTATAAAATGTTTACCCATTTTTCCCTCTGCTGGCAAAAAAAAACAAAGATATACTGGAGAAAGCCAGGCCAAGAATTTGATGAAATGTACATGTACGTCTGCATCCTTTTTATTTGATTTTTTTTTTGTTGGCCATGTAGAGGGCGATACAGGAGAGAAAGATTATTGCTGCAGTTGCCTCTGCTATCTGGGTTATTGTTATTGTCCGTAATCCCAGACGAGCACCACTCACCCACAGATACGCACTCGCCTCCACGCCTCCTTGAGCAATCAACTTAATTGCTTTAGCAACTCACCCCGAGTTTCTTTTGTTTAATGAGTGAAAATTGTGCCTCGTATCGCTTACCAGGCAAAGATTTTCGACCACCTCTCTCCCTCGCCCCTTTTTTCGGCATGCAAACATTCATTAATCGAATCTGTTGTTTTGTAACAATGTTTGGGAGTTGATTTTATTGTTGTTGGCAAGATTTATGAGCTTTGCTGCCCCCAAGAAGATGGCAAAACAAACATCAGTGCAATGTGGGTCCCGTGCAAATATTAATTTGTTGATTATTTTGCTTGAGAGGCAGGCAGGAGTGTCATCTCCATTGAAAGAGGGAACAAAAGTTGTGCTGAGCAAATATTAGCAAAAGATTCCAAGGGCTCAAGGGTTTACCTTCCCCCAGATGTCTTGCACACATATTAAAAGTGCATTAAACCTGTCCCAGAAAGACATTCCTTGGCTGCAATTGATTGGAGCTACGTGTCCTTTGCCTTAATTTCGATACATTCCAATGTCATTCCACTAAATTATTCAACCTGGCCATATAACCCTCACAGCTACACGAGTCTGAGTGTTGTTATTCCGTCTGGTCAGGTGCCGGACCATCGTCAATTACACAAACAGAGTCACAAATATTCCCTCATCATTGGGTTAGTTGGCTTTGATTGGCGGTGGCTCCCAACTATTCCCACTTTACTCATATTTCGTGGATCCCTTCAACACCTTTTGGCTTTTTGACGGCTTTATTACCACAAGCTAGCTAGCTGGTAAATGCAAGGAGTGGGTTCATCTGCCGGCTCGCCATATTGATTATCGATTTGGGAATTGGCCTGGACTGGCTGGCTGACTTAACTTGGCTAGCTAGCTGCTTACCTGTATTCTCTGTGTGTGCTTTTTTGTGTGCATTCAATTTGGGCAACGTGTTAGCCACTTTGGCTTAGACAACACGGTGCTCCCCGCTCTGCTTTTCCCTGGCACGTTTGGATTTTATGGTTCATTTGTTGGCGCTTAGACGCTGGCTGGTTGCTTCGTTTAGTCCCTCGGCAGACATATATTGGAAATGTTCATTGGACACACACCTTGGCTGTTGTGTTGGCTGTGAGAGGGAACAGTGGTTTTTAGGGTAAACGAACCTTCTTTTATTTAGGGAATTTCAATATTCAACATGTGCATTTATTTGGTGGCAAAACCCGATGTTCTTTTTTATTTTTATTAAATTAAACAACTTGAATCTGCTGTCGTTTCTGTCCTAAATATGAACAAAGAACTTATCTATTTCAGTCTGTTTAGTTAACCCAAAATCATCACTAATATTTTTTCTTATTTTTTGTACCTTCTTTCAGATTGAGGACGAGGGCAACCATGGCAACGATGAGACCCGTCTCTTCATACTCTCCTCACTGGCCCAATCCCAGATGAGCCGGGTGGCCTGCATTCTGTGCGAGGAGCCGCTGCTCGTATTCGATCGCTATCCGCTGGTCGACGGCTCCTTCTTCCTCAGTCCCAAGCAGCATTCCAGCGGCTGCATCGAGGTGAGTAACGATCTGCCAGTCTCAATCCACAGTCCTATACACAGAAAAAAAACGGATATATTTTATGTTTCTAAATTATTGGATTATTGTCCTTATTGTGATTTTAAATCCTATTATGATCTTTTCTAAAATTCCAATAAGTTTTGTTTGTTACTCAAACTTTTTTAAACAAATTGACTGTAGTTATAGTTTTTTTTCTGTGTACTCATCATTTATAAAACGTCAAATGTGGCATGGCAACCTCACCCAACCCACTCCCACTCCCACACCGACAACCACGCAGCTTTCACTCGCCCACGTGCCCCCGAGAACTTTCAGCTGCAATTAGCGGGCGAACTCGAACTCCTCCATCCTCCACCTCAAAAGTCCACACCCATTTACTCTTCGCTGCTCTGTCTGTCCCCGCAATTTATAACCCATTTAAGTCAGCGTAATTACGAAGAGAGCCGGGAAAACTGCAGTTTGCAGTTGGCAGACACTGCACATTGCACATTTTGCATTTTGCATTATACGTACGTAGATAGAGGAACTGCACGCACGACCTACGCTGCCTTCCATGGGCTTTATATTTTCCCTGCTTTCCCTAGGCTGCCTCTGCCTGTCAGTTCTGGTTTCCCCTTTTGCTCCCTTCTGGGGGCTTTAATTTAAGCCTGGATTTATAATTCATTGCCAGCTGCCGCTGCTGCTGCTGCTGCTGCCGCAATTGGAATTGGCTCCTTTGTATGCCTGTGTGCCTCTCCCTTGACTTTGACTCCGGTCTTCTGCTCTGTTCGGTTCGTGGGCGGCAGCAGCAATCTCCTGGGCAAGTTTATGCATTTTGCATTTTATTTGAAATTATTATGTCGCGTCGCAATGGCAGTTCCCCTCCCTGCAGTCCTTGGCCTTTTGTCAGGAGGCATGCAAGAATGCGCTCAATTCTGTGGCAGATCCCCTCGGTTCCTCGCCCTTTGACAAGAGAGTGGAAAGTTGATACCCTAACAAAAGGAGCAAGTTTGCTAACTGGCGGTCTATTTGCCTTGCTTCTAAAGCTTTGAAGGGTATTTGAGTAAAAAAAAGAGTATTTAATTCCTTTGTCAGTAAAAAATGTTCTTTGACGGATTGTGTAAAAAAAACTCATCTTTGGCTGTCTGTTTGCCTTCAGACATTTTGCAGGATTACTCTTTTTTCTTTAGAAGATTTATAAGAGTAGATAAACGGCTATTTCTTTAACAGTTTTTATAAGTATTTTATTCATAAAAATCATTTGAAGCAACTTAAAACAAACTATACTATTTAAACCAACTCCACGTGTTATCATTCCATTTCAAACTAAACATTTTAAACTTAACTTTAAAGAAATCCAATTATTTATTCGAAGTCTTTCTGCAAACTCTTGGTTTTTCCCATAGTGTATTCAGGGACTTGGAAATCGCCCTTGCAATTCATTCTTGTTCCTGCCATAATTTTTCATTGTTGGTGTGTCTGGTGGCCCCTGGGCTCCTGCTTGAATTATGCGGCTGGTTCCTGCCCCTTTTTTGCCTTTTGTCTGCACCTTTTTTCACCGCTTCCGCTTTCTCACAACCCCCTGACTCCACTCCACTTTTTCTTTTGCAGGTTAAATACGAGGGACGCACTCTCTACTTGACCTGTGTTTGCATGAGCTGCTTGGACGGAACCTCCAGCAGTCGCGTCATCAACTGCAGGTGAGCATCGCAGGGGAAACGATGGTGTATGGGCATAGGAAATGAATATTTGAATGATTAATTTGTGTTTTGCATCGTTGACAGATTCTGCAAGGAGCCGTGGGATGGCTCCAGTCTGGTTTTGGGCACCATGTACGCCTACGATATATTTGCGGCCATGCCCTGCTGCTCCGAGAGGTTCAAGGTGAGTTTTTATTAAATAAATTATTATAATGATAATTTAGTCGTTGGTAAACTCTAAAAGTTCTTTGTCACATTCATAAATCTCTTTTATCTGTCTAATATTGGAAATACCTCTTAAAACATGTCTTAAACAGCACTATCAACTTAAGGAAGTTTATTAAGTTTAACTTTCTATAAAGCACAAATAAAATTGATTTTCTTATTTTAAATATTTGCATGAAAACCGTTCTCATTTTCCCCCATTTTTTGTGTTCTTTAATTTTCTTTGCAGTGCAATAACTGCTTCAAGATGCTGATGCATCCGCAGCAGCGGCTGAGCTTCTACAGTGACTACTCGCATGGGGTGACCTGTCCGTACTGCAACACGCAGGACACGCACTTTGTGAAGCCTCTGAGCTTCTGCTACGCCAAGAACCCGGCGATACGGCTGCCGACGCTCGCATAACATGAGGCCCCGTTGGAGTCGCCCGTGGGAACAGGTGCCACCGCCACTCAGGTGCCAGGTGCCCAGGGCGCTTCAACGGCCTCCAGCTGCAGCTCCGTGTCGGGCTCCAAGCAGCAGCAGCATCAGCAGCAACAGCAGCCCAAACAGCCGCTCTTCAATGCCGCCATCGATTACTCGGCTCCGTTGCAGCAAACAATTAATCCGGACTTGATTGGAGCCCATCCGCATGCCCAGCAGCACCAGCAGCAGGTGCGACAGCAGCAGCAACCACAACAACAACAACAGCAGCAACAGGCACAGCAGCAACAGACACAACAACAGCAGCAGCCACAACAGCAACAGTCACAACAACAGCAGCAGCAGCAGCAGCAACATCAGCCTGCGGTCAGCACTTTCCAGAGGACCAACTTCCAGCAGCAGCAGCAGCCCCATAAAAGCATGAACATGATGGCCATGGCGGATGCGATGAGCAAGTACCAGCAACAACAGCGCCAGCAGCAACAGCAACACACCCAGCAGCAGCAGCAGCAACAGCAGCCACAGCAACAGCAACATGCAACGCATAAAGGACTCGAGGGCCTTTTGCTGACCAACACAAACACAAACGCAAACAGCAACAGCAGCAGCAGTATTAGTAACTTAATCATTAGCCATAATTCAGCCAGCAATCCAGGCAGCAAGATGCAGTCCAACTGGGGCCAAAGCGATGCCATCTCGGCCCTGTGGGGTTGTTCCAGCAGCAGCAGCGGCTGCTCCTCGGGCAGCGGATCACAGCCCTCGCTCAGTCCCACGGCCAGCAGTCATGGCAACGATAGCTCCAAGATGATGTTGTGGGCGGCGCAGAGTTCGCCCCAAGCAGCTGCACTCAGGGATGGATTCAAGGAGCTGCAGCAACAGCAGCAGCAACAACAACAACAGCAGCAGCAGCAGCCGCAGCCACATGCAGCCTCACCCACAGCTTCGCTGACCAGTTCCAGCTCCTCCTCCAACGGATGGAGTGCCTCGCATTATGGGAAGGCCAATATCTGGGAGCTGCCTGGGTCTGCTGGACAACAAAGGACCCTGGCCAGCCACGACATCTTCACCGATCTCCTGTGCAACCTGAGCATCAGTCAGGACAACAACAACAGCAGCAGCAACCAGCAGGCCAAAGCCGATGCTTCCGACGTCAGCTCGAACTCCTCCTCGTCGGCTGGAGAGCTTTTGGAAGCGGCCAATATCTGGGGACGTCCTCTGTACGGCAACCAGCTGTATCCAGAGGAGTCCACCACCGGTGGCGCTGCTGCCTGCATGCAGCTCTTCAACGACTATCTCAACATGAACTAAGCAAACGATATAGGGAGCCTGCAGCATTTGTTACTCTAGCTAAATTTAAAAAAAACAAAAAAAAAATAAGGAGAAGAGTACGCAGGGAGGAGAGGCATGTTTCCAAGCCACTCTTGGAGCCAGCAAACAGGCAACTGTTTGTGTTTAGTTTTTAAAATCATTTGATTTTTTATACAATTCACATACACACATCTAAACCGAGAGAAAACAATGCAAACTAAAAACAATTTTCTTGTTATTTTTGTTGAGTTTTATTTAGTTCTTTGTTTACACACCTACCTAAACACAAGCAATTTTTAGTTTTATTTTTTAAAGCAAATTTTTTATACATTTTACCAAAAAAAAAAAAGCAAACAAAGCTAAATGTAAAACAAAAAAAAAAAGGGAAAACGAGTAAAAGATGCGACGTAAAAGAAGTGAGGAGTGACAAAAAAGTAACATTTACATCACGACGAGGGAAAAGTTTTATTTAGCGAAAATTGAAGGCAGGGCATTAAATTGTTTAAACAAATCATGATAATTGCTGTGCTGCTCAATAACACAAAAAAAAACATAAGGATGAAAAGCAAAAAGGAGAGGGAGTAGAGTAGGAGAGAATAAACAAGAGAAGGGGAGAACATGAAACATTTGCTACAATTTATGAAACGTAAAATTACAAAACCTAAATTTAACAAAACAACATAATCGATAAGTTGCACATCTTTACCTAAGCGATTGGTAATTATTCCTAGTTTTAGTAAGCGAAACGAGAACCTCTAGAACCGATTAAGTTTCTCTCTCTTCAGACACCACAGTTCAGTTAGGTCCTCAACGTAATTCAACCCCTAACATACCAACCAAAACCAACCACCCACCCACCTACCCACTCAAACAAATAGCAGCCAGGCGGCACATGCAACAAGGTCACCCCCTTTCAGGAGAATTTCAAGCAGCCCACCCCCACCCACGCCCCCCAAACTCACTCTCTCTAAGTTATAAGTCCTCAAAGAAAAAAAAAAAAAAATAATAATACTTTCGGCGCAGCGTGATCATTAATTAGTAAGTGTAAGCGTAGGTTATAGCGATCTTCTTTGTATATGTCTAGGGTTCTTCTCTTTGTCGTAACTAGCAGAGCAGCCGTATGTGATGGATCTCTAAAAGTAAAGTGATTGCCTTGCAGGTGCACCTCACACACATGCAGGCACTCACTGTCGATAGGTTTAGTAGGCTTAAGATCGATTTTTCTAAATTTTAAATGGTATGCAAGCAAACATCCAAACAATTTATAGAGCGGTTCAATGTTTCCTGTTTTGTGTTTATTCCGTGCTTAGAAAAGTCACCAAATCTAAGGGGTAAAAGTCCCTTCCCATCCATGTCCCATGTTTCCCTTCGAAATTGTGAAATTTTAATCGAATTGAAATTAAAACCAACCACTTCTGTGTATAAATGCATCGAATCTGTGAAGTTTTTATTAAAATGGAAAGTAAAGCCCAACTTAATTTTTCCCCATCTGTGAAGCTAAGTTTGGGCGACCTGAACTTTAAATTTTCAACATCCAACTATTTTTGTTTCACCATCTCAAACTCATTTGGTTTAAAAAAACCCTGTGAAAATTTTAATAAAATTAAAATCAAAACCCAAATTGATGTGACCCCCAACTGTGAAAAACGTTTAGGTAACCTAAACCTAAAATCAGGCCAGCAAAATTGTATTAGATTTCTTCTGTGAAATTTTTAATGAAATTGAAAGTAAAACCCCTCTTGATATGACCCCCATGTGTGAAAAATGTTCAGGCTATTTGAACTTAAAACCAACCAGCAGGAACTCTTTAAATCTGTTTCAGATTTTTCAATTGTAAATTCTGTGAAATTTTTAATAAAATTGAAAATAAAACCCCATTTGATATGTCCCCTATCTGTGAAAAGAAGTTTAGGCAACCTAAACTTAAAACAAGATCAGCAGAAACTGTGTTAGAATTTCCAACTTCTGTTCTTCATTTTCCCCATTTTAAAATTGCGTGAAATTTTAATATAATTAAAAGAAAAACCCCCTGATATGACCACCAACTGTGAGATGTTTAGGCAACCTAAACCAAAAATCGATCGGTAGGAGTTGTGTTATATTATCCTTGATTACCCCTGTGTTCGACACGAACCCTAAAATTTAGATACCTGTAAGTTTCGTCAAATCATCTGTGAAAAGAGTGTCGGGTATTCTCCAAAGGATTTTCCAGTTTGGGAACCAGATATTAGCGAGAAGACTCGACACTTCTAAAAACCTTCACTGTGAGTGTTCGAAAGGATCAAAATTTTTATGAAAAATTCAAAGCCCCACACACAAAATGTGACTAGGCCAGGCCCCAACAAATTTCTGGTGAATTCTTGTTTAAAACAAACATTTTCAGAAAATGTCTAAACGCAGCCCCCAAAACCGAAATTGCCTCCAATAAGACAGCCAAACTGTGACTACCCCCGTTTGCTTATCGCCCTGTGAACATTGAAAATGTATTTTGTGTATCCCTGTGAATTGCTGTTCGGCAGGAACAAATTTTTGTAAAAAATTTAAAACCCCAAAGCCGAAAGCAACTGAATGCGCCTAGAATAAGCGAGTTTCAATCTTTCATTTTCGATTATTTTGAATCGTTTTCAGCAGTGTGATATTATCCGGAGAATTACTTCTGTGTTTTGATAAAGGCATTGCCTGAAATTTTTTAGAAAAGAATTCAAAACCCCCTCGAATATCTGTGAATGCCCCCGTTCCCCCGCCCTAAACTTTCCAGAAAACCCCTTTTATCCCCCTTTGGTGACTTTTGGTGAGGGATCTGCTTGAAATACAGAAAAACCCTGGGGATCAGGAATGGGATCTGAGAGTTGCATGTGCCGCAGTTTTTCCAGTAACACAAATTGATCGCCTCATTTTTGGGCATTTAGCATTGCCGCCATTTTACATACCAAATAATACAAGTTAATTTAACGCAAATTTTTTCAGAACGCAAGAAGGGACAAACTGAGTGATAGTAAATTTTGTTTGTATACAAACCTACAGTAACGAGACGTCTTCGTTATGCCTACTTATATAGAACTACCGTTAAGTTTATAAGTACATACCCTATACCCTATGAACCTACACCTAACTAACCTAAACCTATACCTAAACCTAAATTGATAGAAACTAACGACAAGCGACACCTTTTGGCATTTACTTGAGAGGATTATATATAAGTTTGGCACAGTTATATATAATTTTCGTCTAAATTTAAGGTTTTAATCTATAAACATAAATGTACGCGCAGGAGGAAGGAGAGGAAGTGAACTTATTTATAGGCAAACCCACACACACAAACATGACACACAACACACAGATACAGCATAGTTATATAGATATTTAATTGGAGTAACCTTTAGCCCTACACTACACTACACAACAAAACATATTGGTAATAAGTTCTACGCAAGCTAAAGGCTTGCACCCGCACCACCAACTACTACGTAAGTCAGCCCGTGTTTTAGTTTGATTCAGTGTTTGTTTTAGTTAAATGTGCTAGGACGAAGCCTCGATCGCGTCCAGTCGAGAAACCACAAACTTATGCCCACCTCAGCCACCAGAAGAATGATAATGAGAAGAATCGAATCGAATCGAATCATAGAGACAGCCCCTAAAACAGTAATAGTCAGACTTCCGATCACAACTAACTCTAATGAATCGTAAACCCTAGTAGAAGTCTTTAAGTAATGAGGAAGAGATAGCGAGAGAGCGAGAGTAAAACACATTAAAATGTAATTTATATTACCTCCTTAGCAAAAATCAATAACAAATAACGAATAACAAATAACAATGTTTTCTAAATGCATATTAAACTATGATAAATCAAGGCAAAGCAAAACAAAATATGTACGTTTAAATCAAGTAATCAATTTATAAACAATTAAAAGCAGTTATTGTTTAGTTCATAATTTGTACTCAAGAAAAACCACTTCGACCCACGTTTTTTTAGTTTTTATGTTAAACGAATGAAATATTTGCGCGCCTCTTTTGTTGCTCCCTTAAACTTCAGTTACTGGAATATGCCAAAAACAACAACCGTGTAGAGCCCGTGCAGCCGCAAAATGTTTAAACTTTAACCGAAATTCTTAAAAACCAATTTTTGAAAGCTCCCTCCGAGCTCTCTCAGATCATCTGATGACGAAATGTACAAATTGGTGAAGTTTAGGCACTTTCAACCGCGATTCAAATCCCCAAGGCCCAAGGCAATAGCGAAAGCAGCGCAGCGCAGCAGATATTTCCAAAAGAAAAAAAAGAAAGAAAGTATACTCCCAAAATCCCACCCACTATGTGACCCTTACCACCTCCCCAAATCCACCAAATTTATAGATTGATTTTATTGATACCCCCGATTGTAATTTTTGTTTAATTAAATATAAACACTTAGCACACTTTTGTTTATGCCTAATTCGTAATGTGTAATATATGTATACTTTGTACCTTTTTATGTTATACACAATCTCCCCTCGCCCCCCTGAAGAAGAAGAAGAAGGAACCCATTCCTCGCCCAGTGTTTAATCCCCTTCCCTCCCCCTACGCTCCTCCTCTCCTACACATTTTGGCAATTCAACTTGAATGTCTACTTTTAATGTAATTTAGTTGAATATTTTAGTTGATTTTTATTATTATTATTCGTACTCCGTATGGAAAACTAAATAAATTTAATTGTATTTCAATAAAAAAAAAAAAAAACGAAAAAAGGACAAAAATTACATTACTTTCTGCTATTATTATTACTACAATTAATATGAATTTTTGTTGAATTTTCAAATGATTAAATGAAATATTTTTAATAATTTGTATTGGTTTTATTTACTTTTTTTACCTTTACCCCCATATATTATTTGGTACTCTTTTCGGTTGCAAACTGCATTGATAAACCCCATAAAAATGGATATAACTAATGCCGGACGACAAACTGCCGAGATGAAGAATAACCTTTACCGAAATGTATTGCTTAGCATCTGGTAGGGAACTACCGACTTTGGTTACCGATCCAGTTTCCTCCGATCGCGAATTAGTTTAGCAGCTACCTCAGTTAGTCACATCGATAGAGTCTTAGTTACACAAGTACATATTTACTCGACGTAGGAACATGTTAATCGCAGCTTAAACAGATAGCTTAGAGAACCCAGTTGCATGAAGTATGCAATGATTTATTTAGTACTGCCCCCCCCCAGAATTTTGGATTTCCTTGTTTCCGTTGTTCTTTAGCAAACTTGCTTACTGAGTTACCTGCGTCCCCTGATGCACTAAATCAATTTCTTAGTTGAATTTTGAGTTGAAAGCGCAGGAAGCTGTAAGGAGAAGGACGAGCAGAAGTGGAGAAGAGTGTCAAGAAGATGGTCAATGTTGTAGTCGAATTTTTGTTCACGTTTGTTCTCGTTAAGTTGAAGATTTCATGCCAAAGTACAAACCTTAAATCAATTCTTCGTAATTCCTAATTGTCGATATATGAAGATCGGCCACCTACCTATACCTATCCCAGGTCCCCCAGTTTTTTACCCCCAACCTAAGTTCGCTTGAGGTCGTCATAGCCTCATCCCAAATGGGCTGCACTTGTTTAGCATCTAAGTGTAATTATATGCGGTAGCGAGAGTCAAGAAGATACATATACGAGGAGAAACCCCGAGGAAACTTTAGTTGCGTTTGGCATTTTGCACAGGTTTTGCTAGAAACGAATTTGGTTTACACTTACGACGAGCATATTACATTCGTATTCGTATTCGTACCCGTATTGCTATTGGTATTGTATTGATATTGTATTGGAATTATCCCTAGAGTACGTAGCATTAAGCAGCAGCGAGAGTGCGAGCAGAACCGATGATGTGGAACGAACCGCTGGTTAAGTGGACCAACAGTCGGTTGATCAGATCAGGGTCCAGAGATCCATATTATTATTACTAGGCATAGGCTGCAAGGCCAAAACTGGAGTGTTGAGCAAGCAATACGAGCGAAGGCCCCACAAGGCAGCTACCACTGCGGAAGCCCCAACTCGCCCCCCTCACCGCCTCTGGGCTTTTTGATTTAGCTAATAGATTATATAGTAGGCTACACCACACTACACACTACACACCACTACACTATATCTATATACTATATTATATATCTTTTTTGAGGCGCACTCGTGCTGATGGAGTATGAATTGTCGAACAATCGTTGCCATTTATTTCGCTATAAGTCCAAGTCGTGTCTATGTGTTGTACTTAGGTTTTAGCAGTGCCCACAGTTCGTTTTAACTTGTAACCCTCGATGTTGTGTTTTGTTTCTCTGTAGGATCATGTATTACCCTAGACTAGACTAGCCTAAGCTTCACGAATATGAATATATATATATAGGGATAGCGAAAGCGAAAGCGATAACCGATAACCGAAGGACTGATCCTGTGCGCGTGTGTGTCGATATTGAAATTGTGATCCAACTGACTGACTGACTGAAATAAACTCCAAGATGAATAAACTCCGTAATGCGTAACGTAGGAGCAAATAAGTACTATATAGAACGAACATCCAAGCAATTCAGGTATGCGAACTAATCAAGAATTCAAGGACTTCCAGCGAACACAGAGACTAACTACGAAGCGACAAAAGCAAACAGAACTTTCTACCTCATTGTTGAAACGTTTGTAGCCGAGTGTGTGGCTCTTTAGCACCCGACAATACCTCAGATGCAGAACCAAAAACAAAAAAATCGAAGATCGAAGTTTGAAGATGGTAGAAGATCGAAAGAGAAGAGGAGATGAAGGACTTTCAGTGTAAATTTGAATACGTACTACGAGTAGAAATCATCAACTCCATATCCCTGTCATGTCATCACATCTCTCCAGTCACGTCAGTCATCACACAGACACAAGCCACTCACACACACACACACACTGCCACAGTCTCAGGACTAAATTCGTATCATCGCATTCCATTCTAGATTCTAGATCATAGAGTTACTATACGTCACGCGCAAGAAGACAAACACCAAATCAAATCATTCAAATCGAATCATTCGAAACGAATCATTTAGTCTTAAGCTATACACGATACGATAACAGGACAGCCACAAAATAGTTGATAAGCACAATTGGCATCATTATATAACAATCATTTTGCACACTTTAATTTGCATTTGGATTCACTTGATTTCCGATTGAAAAGAGCTCCCCGATATGTGATATTTAATTGGTAATTGCAAAATCGAAATTGAATTTGAATTTGAAATTGAAATTGAAATTGATAGGGAAAGAAAGAAAGGAAACTCAACATCTGTGAGCATTGGCTTAGCACTTAAGTTCGAAAGAGATTAAGGTTATATATACTTGTATTTAGATGCGGAACACCAACTGTGAGAGCATTAAAGATGATCTGAAATCAAATGAAATTTAAGGAAAATCATATGTGGTATATTTTTTGGCTTGAAATTTGTAAAATTCGCATTGGAATCGAATTCGATCGTCTATTTTGGATATTGTACGAGTACTTCGGTAAGCTTAGGTTTAGTTATTTCAAACACGTGAAAGCATCTGCTAGGAAACAATCATGCACTTTCGAAAACTCACAACTGTGACGAAATTTATACAATCCAGCATTCGACAACAAAATTCCCCTAAGTTAATCAAAATTAACAAAACATTTTTGTGGCTGCCTCAAAGTAAATAAAAGTTAATCACTCGCTAAGTAGAATCGCTTCGGGTTCCCTAAGGACCTTCAGGCATAGGACTCTAAGCTCTAGGCTAAGCACGCTTCCCAACTAATCCCCCTTTTGAACAAAAAACACAAAAGGGGGGTAATCATCGTACTCACTCTCTTAACACACACTCACACACGAATACAAATTAATGGAATAATTACCTCAGATTAGAATTTTTCTAGTTTAATTCTTACAAATATACATATAAATGTTAAATGACGAAAAAACCAAAAGCAAAACTAACGAAAATATTATGAAAATCACTTATACACTCCACAAAACAAAGCAAAACGAAACGAGCATTTTTTTAATGGCGAGTTATGAGAAATTTTAATAGTAAAATTCAAGAGCAATTTATTATACAAAGGCAAAGAAAATACCAAATAATACATACATACATCAAAATGCATGCAAATCTCAACTAAACTAAACCAAAATCAAGTAAACTAAACTAAAGTAAATTAATGCAAAACTTTTAATGTTTCCCGATTAAATATTATAGAGTACTGCCCCCTCAGCATACATACTATATAAAAAATACTCATATACATATAGACCAAGAACGCTGCCAAAATATCGAAGCTGCCACTCCCAAAAATCGAACCCAAGCTCAAAACCCGCTAGAAAAGAGAGGAGTACCATATTGTAGGGACTTTATACATGTATATCTTTTAACGTATATTGATCTTGGCTATTATTATTGCATTATTACGCATTACGCACTGCGAGTATCGTATATTGTATATCGAGTATCTATTATATATGGCATATATTGTATATGAAGTTTTCATTGTACTATTTAATAATCTATTGGAGATTGATCCTTGTATGTTTCGTTATAAGTATTTCATACCCACACACACATACACTCACTCATACTCACTCACCCACACATACACACACACACACACACAACACACATTGACACTGGTCATCCTGTAGATCCTTTTTTGTAGGGAGGCGGGACGGGAGTCCAAAAACCGAGGCTGGGCGTGGTCGCGCCTACTCACATAGAAGAATTTCTGCTGCTCAGGTAAAGGCGTTGACCACGCCCCTCCAGGCCCAAGGACACGCCCAACACCCCCGCCTTCTTTTCGGGGATAAAACAGGATGTACCGTGTCAAGGATTTTGTGTTAAATTCCGTTTGTTTAGTTAAACTAGTATTTCTTCTCTTTCACACTTCGAAGCTCACAGGAAGAATTGAAAAAAAGATAGCAGGACGATTGAAGAAAGTGAGACTAAGAGAAGAAAGAGAGCGAAAATGAGTAGAGGAGCCATAGTGGAATTTTGTTTAAGTTTTTTGTTTCGTTTCTATTATTGAAAAGGAAATTTATGCAAATAATAAGATAATAATATTAAACAAAGTACACTTTACCTTATTTAGATGCAATGAAACTTTAATTCCTTGAATTAGTCAAATTTGATTTTGGACCTGAACAAAAACAAAATACAAAAACCACAAAAAAAAAAACAATTACATGTGTAAAGAAATCAAATAAAATACTTGCTAAAAATAGACAAATGTGCCGCAGGAATGGGAGTCCAAAAAAGGCTAAAACCGAAACCGAAAGTTGATGACATTGATGGCCCCCTCCTGTTTTGGCACTCCTCCATTTTGGGTTTTGCCTGGAAAAGCGTATAAAAACGAATATTTATTGTGTATCTCTTACTAAGCAAAAAGCGAGCATCCTTTGATTTCCTTGTTAAAAAAAAAAAACTAAAGCAAATATACAAAGCGAAGAGCGAGCGGAGAGAAATTACAAAGTAACATTGAACGATACAAAAACATGAACCTCAGCACTCCTGCATCCTACACAAATGTAACAAAAAGCAAAAAGATAACCCTAAACAAATCCTAGCGAATCAATCGAAGAAAGCGGAAGGCAGAGAGCGGAGAAAGCGAATAGAGAGCCAGTGAGAAAGCAGAGAAAGCAGTCAGCGAAAGCAGAAGCAAAAGCAAAAGCGCCCCTCCCCCTTTTCGAAAGTACAAATTGTTTTTATTGTGAGAGGATCTTTTATCGAAACAAAGTTGAATGGCAAACTGAACGATTATCATCGATAAGTGTCGATAGGCAGGCAGAGTCTGAGGGACACACCGCGAATTCTGTTCGATCCATAGTTTCAGCCCAACTTTGCTTCCGAAAACCAACCGAAAACCAAACCAAAAAGCTAACAAAATATGTAAAATTTATACTTAACTTCGGAGAAAGCTACCCCGTAGAAGCTTATCGAATATCGTCTTTCGATAGCAGCAGCAATAATCCTTTGCCAGCCTCTCTCTAAGCTAAAACACACACACACAAACACACCAAGACACTCACACCCTCATCCACATTCATCTACACTCATCATTGGCATTAAATCATGAAAATAAAAAAAAATATATAAAAAAAATAAAAGAAAAAATAATTCTAGACACACACATACAAACATATATTGTACTCCCCACATTTAGAACTTAACACATTCATACATAAATCACTCATGATATGCGTATTTGTCTCTATTAATAATAATAATAATAATAAAGTAATAATATACGGAATATGTAACATTTACTATGTACTACCTTATGAATCGACTACACTTCTAATTATATACCTAAATATATATATATTTTGTATAAGCGATCGGGTTGGATCGATCCAGCAGACTCTCAAAGAACACAAAGAATCTTTCAATAAAGCGCGACCATTGTCGCTTATAATCATCAAGAACCCAAAATTATCAGAATTTATTATTTATTGGATGGGATGAGATTACTTAATAATAATTTTGAAGCCGGTAAGTATGAAGAATTCAGTTAAGATTTATCTTCCTTTTGATGAAAATCGCTGGAACAATAAAAAAAATCTTTTTAAAACATCCACAACCAAAATCTCTAGAGATTTGTGCAGACTATATAGTAACTATAAATTAAAAAAATATAAAGAAACCATCTAGAGATTTAAAAACAATACAATACAATGCCGACATTTATAAATAATTTCCAGACAAAAGCGGTTAGCTTAAGGGAATTATTCTTGGTAAAAGAATAATTAATTTTCACTTCAAGAAAAGGGGTAAGTTAAGTTTGGATTGATGTATGCCAACCAATAAGCGACCCCTTGGGGCTGAATCACTTTTATTTTGGGATGGAGTCAACTCCCTAAACCGATAATCGGAGCTTAAGTCCAGCTGTGGCAGTTCAATTAGCGTCTTTGAAGCAGCTGCCGAGTACCTGCCCGGCTTTCTAATTAACTTTCTTAGGGGGTGGATGAGTTGGGGGATATAGCCGCAGCTGTACGATGTTCGCTGAGTGGCAATATGGAATCCAATTTCAGCGCGGCAACAAAATTGCACTCGAAAGGAGTCTGGTGCTGCTTTCTCACTGGCTCACACAATGTACAAATTCAATTGCAACTAATGCACTTCATGCGTCTTCAGAGGCAGTCACCCCATAACCCCTATCCCCATACGAAATCCCTGTACCACCCACTTTTCCACTTTCCCGCAGACGTGTCTGCGTGTGAAGTCTAAGCTGTTTGGCCGCGAGGGCGAAACGGAAGGACGTCGCCCCAAGACGCCCAGGGATGTGTGTGCCCGGCGAGTCAAGGAGCTGAAAGCGGAAATCAAACACGAGGCGAGGATTGCTCGCTTCTTGGCCGCAGATGAGCTTTTGGTCCTCGGGTGGTTGCTACTCCTTCGACCGATTAGCAAGGGGGCTACACTGCATTTTTAGGGGAAAGTTTCAATCATATGATAAAAGTTTAAGTATTAAAAAAACTCACAAGAACATTATTGATTTATTATAGATGAAAAATAAATTTCTGAAGATTTTAAAACAATTTTTAAGGATGTGAAAAAGTGTATTCATTCCACTTTAAAAGGATAAATGTAGGATATTTTCTTGTCATACTTTAATAAGTCACGTATTTATCTAAAAACATTCTTTTGAAATTCTTTTTGTTTATCTGTGTCCTAAAACATGGCTATACATTTTTTTTGTAATCATAGTTTTGACAAACACTTTTTACTAATAAAACTGATGTCTAAACCACAAACTGATATCTCAATTTGAGTATTAGAAAGAATATATCTCCCAAAGAAAACGTTTACATTCAGCGTTAAGTTTAAATTTCAGTTAGTTAAAAATGTTTTATTTTTATTTTATTTTTAAAATATAAAGGACCTTAAACTTTATTTAATTATTTAAATTAAAATACAAGTGTATAAACGTTTCCTTCTCGAGTGCCTCATGTCACGCTGACTTTTGGAGTTTGGGAAAAAGGAGTTCGTGGTTGACGCCACTCCCGTTTCAGCCCGGAGCTCTTGGTTGCAGCTGTGGCTCTGGCTTTCGCCTCGGGTCCTGGCTGTTGGATGGTGCTAGGTGGGTTTGACACATGTGGGGAGGGAGAGGGAGAGGGAAACGTGGCTCCGGCTGCTCTGCGTGGCCGGCATGGCAAATATTTAACGCAAACAATGCGCTTAAATCAAAAGCGAGCCATGTCTGCGGCATAACTGCGCGTGAGGCAGACAGGCGGAGGGTGAATCCCCTAGCAGAGTCCTTACACCCAAATCTATTTAACCTCACACGTTGCAGGTCCTTTTTTATGTCCTGCTGCTGATGCTGCTCTTTAGTTTTAATACCCGTGGTCCGAGGCATGCAAATCAGCTTTTTATTCGACTGGCCTCCCAACTGAATCCTGATCCCGATCCCAGTGCCAACCTGGGTGCATAAGTTCGCCACGGAATGACCCTCTGGGGAAATTCATAGTTGATACTTGTGGCCATTGAACTGTTCGAGGGGTAAAAAGCAGTAGAGACCGACAATAAACACAACAGACGATAGCAAAAAAGAAGGCACTGCTAAAAAGTTTACATTTATTCTGGAAATTAAATTGATATAACAGGACTCTAAAGAAAGACATAAACAAGCTTTGAAAATAAAGCTAAAAAAAAAAATATTTAGCATGCTTAAAAAATAAAAAAATAAAACTTATTTATGAAATGATGTTTTGTTATGCCCTATTTTAATGCTCATAATTAAAGAAATATAGTATTAGATAAAAAAAAAAGGTACTATAATTTAATGATTTGAGAAGTTAAATTTAACTTTTCTATGTGCTATGTTTCAGTGCAGGGGAAAAGACCTAATCTTTATCTCAGCCATGTCAAGTCAAAGTTTGTGGCCCAAAACTTTGGCTGTTTCCCTCGTGCCAACGAAAGTGGTCAGTTAAAAAATGTCCACCCCCTTTGAAGTTTCCAAAGTGAGACAAAGAGGAGCGAACTATATCGAAAGTAATATGTCTGGGGCATGCATAATTACAAAACTTTGCGGCCGGGGCCACATAAGTCATACCTCCTCTGCCTGACCAGTTGGACAAGAGTCCTGTTTCAGAATTTATGTAAATGGTAGATTTATGTGTGTGTGGGGGAAGGTGTTCTGCCAATTAAACACGACACTGCGTCGGTATCTTTATAAATCAAAGGGCATTACAGGCCCATATCTCAACCCCCTGAAATCCTGCCCACATGTGAATGCCGCAAATTCTGTAAATTGTTGCAAACCCTTTCGGCAAACAGCTCAAAGGATTCTGCTACCCCTACTCCGCTGCTTTTGTGGACATATTTTTAATGATTTATTTCCAATTTAAGCAAGATTTCGTACTTAAGATGCTCTGCCTAATGGCCGTTGGCACCCACCCCCCCCGGAACACAAGGTCAGTGGTCACCCCTTCTGTTATTGGAATTCCCCGAGATGAAAGGGTGCAGGCTCTCCATTTTCCCTTCGCTTCCTTTTCTGGTAGTGTGCTAATATGCAAATCCAATTTATTGCACTGCCCTCCCCACACTTAATGTTTTTCATTCTACACAGGGAAAAATTACACACACATAATATTTCTTTGATTTTTCTTAAATTAACTTAAATTTTTTTAAAGGAATGAGTAAGGTTTTAGTTCGATTATTTTAAAAAATTTAACAATTTCAAATAGTTCATGAAGTCTTACAGTATTTTAATATATCTCATAAAACAACATTTTTTAAATATAAATGATAATGATAGGTGATACAAAGTATTTTTATTTTGAAAAGCATATTACATATAAACATATATAGGAAGACAAATAATAATCTTCTTACCAACTATTACCTCTCAGAGTATTATTTATAACATCAACTAAAGCTATTAAATTTCCTATTAATATAAAATAGTATAACATCGTTATTAAATAACAGGAAAATCATGATATTCATGTGCCCAAAATATTGTTTGTGTGCTTAAAACATAGTATTAAAAACCATAAAATAAAATTGATGTCAAAATTAAGGATTATTTTGTTTTCTGTGTGGTTATCCTGGTTGTCCTTGCGCTGGGCGTGAGTTATACGAATCCTTTTTATCTCGACTGTCGCCTGGCGTGCGTCGGGCGCATAAATCTTGTATAAGTTCGCTCCTTGGCAAGGAGTCAATATGCTAAATCAGCAGAATCCTTTTCCCCCTTCACACGGCGAGACCTGCAAGGATTCTGGGAAGAAGGATGTTTGGACAGCTGCTAAGACATTTCAATAACGCTGTGAGCCGGAGAGCTGGAGATCCTAAGGCGACAATGGTTTCTTGGCTGGATGCTCCTCGCATTTTCCTGACCGATGTTTGTTGAATTTTAATCATTTGCGTGATGCAGCCTCAAGTGGAGTGTGGATGGTACCTACAACTTTATCGAGAGTGAGAGCGAGAGTGGGGGAAAGTGAGTCGAAGGGAAGGGTGGGTAATGTTTGAATTTGCAAGCCAAGAAAGTGCAAGGACCTCAACTTTATCCAAGAAGTTATCCAAACAAACTGACTGAGTAAATGCAAATTGACTGGAAATGCCAATAAACAAGATTACATGTGATGCATATTAGGCGAAAGCTTACAATGTTTTTAAAAGATAAATATAAATTGGAAATACTTTGAAAGAAACTTAAGCTTCTATATTTTTTTAAAATGTGCTAAAAATTTACGACTTATGAAATTTTAAGGAACATATTTTGAAAACCAAGCTAGTTAAGTTAATAAATACTTTTTCTATCGGGCTACTTGATCCTCTTCCAATCCCAATACCTCGCTTGGCTTTTTTAAACCGGTTTGAAAGGATTTCCCGGGGGCTACGGGTGTCACTCCTCAATGGGCGCCCAGAGATTTATGGTGAGAACAGCAAACAAGCGGAGAAAGTGGAAAATGAGTGGAGAGACAGGAGTGGAAAGCAGAGGAGTGAAAGACAAAGGAACTATCAGGAAATAAATCATCTCCCAGCGGCAGGCAGCAAATGTCCTGCGGCGCTGGCTGCTGCCACTTGAAGTCAGAACCAGTTTTTCTCGATACAGGATCCTAAAACAGACAGGACACTCCGTGGTATTCATATCCCATTTCCCAATTCTTATTTCCATTTCATGCCTATTGTCCTGGTCGGCGTTGCAAATTTGTCAGCCGACGAGGAGCAGGACAAATGTCACCATGATAAGCGTGCAGTAACTTTTATCTGAAGGATATGCGCAGGATGAATCACTAGCACGTCTCTGTCCGAAATATTTCACTAACAAATTGGCTGGCTATCTTATCTCACACTCTGAAAAAAAACAACATTCACAAAAAATGCAATAAAAATCATTGGCATATTGGTCGAGAGGCATGAACAAAAGTTTCCTCGATTGGCCAAGATTGATAGTTGGTCCAAATCTCACGGTTCATTTGTATGCTGGACTCACCGCCCAGAAAACTCCACCCCCCTTAAATATTTGCGGCTTTTATCAAAAATTTGCGGGCCATTGTCGAAATCGGATTGATGCAATTTTAAATCCGCAACGAACAAGGACATCTGCCCAAATATTAGCTTATGAAATTGTTTAAAATGCCAGGCACTAACCCATTCACTCTGGTCACGCTCCAGGAACAAAATCTGGGTGGTGGGCAGGGGCAGGAAGAGGAAACCCCAGCGTAGCCTTTTGACAGTTGCCACAATTTATCATAATTCAATGCATGGCATGTCCTGTCAATCACTAGAACCGACATGGACATGGACATGGCCATGGACATCGAAGGGGTGAAATCGGGCACACATTAGCCCCGGGCAGGATAAGGTGGATGATGGTTGTGGACATTTTTACAAGTGACTTATGAATTATTCTTTGTACTTTGTCCTGTCCATCTGAAAATCTCACACAGAAAAAAACCGCACACCGATTTTGGTTATAATTTTTATTTGATTTATATTTTTAAAGCAGGAATATCTTAAATGTTTGCAAAAAATGTTTTTTTAGGCGTTTTTTTACTATTTGAATATTTTAAACAATAGTTATAAAAAAAAAACAAATATTAAATAACAAAACTGTTAAGTTTCTTATTCTTAAAATAATTCATTGGGATTTAAAAGCCTTAAAAAAATTTTATACATTTTTTATGATCACTTTAAATTATATTTTTTCTCCGTGCAGTCTTTGTCTCGCTTAACTCCCTCTTTATGGTTGGCTTTTTGTGTTTTCAAATCAGATTAAGCTGGTAAGGGGAAAAGGGGTTAAGAGCATGGGGTAATCCTTAGTGGGAGGTGACTACATGAAAGGGTCAATAATGGGACTGGAGACGAAGATGCCGACGTTTATCAAACAGAATATGCGATGCGAACAAACCATTAGACACTGGCCACTGATGGACAGGCGGGACGTGATCCCAGATACGGCTCATCAATTGCATTGTCATGGGACAATAAAGGGTTAATCGGCTGAGGGGAGGGATTGATATATTGTCTTCTTTGCAAGCGGATTTTATAGGAGAGAGCAAAAATTAGCTACAAAGCGGATCTTAGTATTAAGTGTATCAATTGATTTGGGTATCATATTGTCTGCACTTTGCTAAATTCTCTAGAGACTTTTACCAACAGATGCAGGTTATATGAAGAAAAGCTAACAAGAACTTCTAAGCTTCAAAAGATTTAATATTGACAAAAAAATATCCAAAGAAAAAAAATGTAGTTGAATTTTACCATTTAAAATGTTGATTTTTGGCCAACCGATTGAGGATAATTTCACGATAAAAATTAGTATGAAAAGTTGCCTTTAAGAATTCTTTATTAGAAAGCATCTTTAAGCTATTGGAAATAACTACCTCTACCTTAAACATCAGAATCATTGATATTCACCTAAATAAAATTACCAACCAATAAAACACATATCGAAAAAGTTTCTTTACATATATTATTTATTTATTTAAGAACTTGCTCGTCTAATTGACAGAAAAATATAAAGATATAGGATGTATTAAATGGGTTGTGCTGAGTGTCTCCAATGCATATGATCGATCCCACTTAAACCTAGGTGAAATCTCGGCGATTGCATAATGCGGAGCCCCCTTCCCGAGGTCTATGGAAAATCACTGCTTGATAAGAAAGAACAGTCGTGGAATTTTGCTGTGCTGGTTGAGGATCGCAGTCGAACGGATAATTTATTGGCCAGTCAAAGAGTAGAGCGCAAAAGCTTTTGTTGACGACGCGATGATTTAATGACGGACCCTCGGGGAAGGCTCTCGGATAACAGATAACAGAACACTTTTTGAAGTTGACTGGCTGATGATGTTGAAGCTATCTCCACCTCTTTACAGGGTCTTGTCGAACAGGAACTCGCCAAGCTCGCCCTGGGTGACCATCATCTTCTTGAGGGTGGTGAGCTTGCCGGCCAGCTCGCGCTGTCCGTGGAGCTGCTCCTCCAGGTAGACGCCGGTCAGGTAGTCGACCAGGTGGTAGTGGTTGTAGGGCTTGCCCTCGCAGGTCTGGATCAATCGGCGGATGGACTTGGTGACCTTGATCTCCAGGTCGAGGGCATCCTGCAGAGCGCTGGCGCCATCGGTCCACTCTTGCTTGGCCACAGTCTACATGGGATTCGCCAGGATTAGCTGGATTACAATTTATCAGGAGATTAATAGACTTACCGGCACGTTGATCAGATCGCTGACTCCCTCGGTCAACTGACCGCGCATGGACAGGTACTCCACCAGCTTGGAACCGTGTTCACGCTCCTCCTTGGCGGCCTTGAAGAAGTGCTCGGCAAATCCGGGGCGGTTGACGGTGTCCCGGGCGAAGTAGGCGCCCATGGCCAGGTACTGGTAGGAGGCGTTGATTTCCTCCTGGATCTGGTGGCGCATGCCCTTGAGGCAAGCGTCCTTCATGTCTATCCAATCCTTAGTGATCTCGGGCACCTCCAGGGAGCCTGTAATGAGGTTAATAAGGGGTTTAAGTAAAATATAAAGCATGCTTGAAGCACCGACGAATTAATCTAGCTCAAAACTTTTGATTTTAATAAAATAAAGTATTTAATTATAAAAAAATAATATTCAATGACTCAATCTTTTGAGAAGAAAATTAACTTAAAAATTATGTTTTTTTTTTACTAATTAATTTTTATATTTTACACAGAGGTTCGACTGAAGTTATTTTAAATAATTTAATTCAAAGACATTTTGAAAATTCAAACCTGCTCATTTAGATTTGAGTCATGAAAAAATTCGGCTTGTCAAAGCACGACTTTGGGGGAGTTGCATTGTTAATAGAAACCTTTGCACCCCTGATCTTGACCTTCGTCATGGTATGGCTTTTGTTTTTGCTTTGCTCCCTCGTTCTTCAGCTCTTTCACCACACTCTTGCTTTCTTGCTTGGCTGGGGGAGAGGGGGTTGGGTTTGTTTAAGAGGAGGAAATTGCATAAACCTATGAAATTGCGCTTGAAATGCCGTTATTCTAGGACAAGGAGAACGTGTGCAAAATGCAGTTGCCCACTCTCTCTCTCTCTCTCTGTGTAACTGCATTGGTAACGTGCGCAGCTCTCCCGCCGTACATAGTAACGGCATTTGTTTGGGTCTGGGGCCGTGTGCAAAACCATGCTTAATCATTCTATCTCTGTCTTACAGCACAAGCCGTGTGCAAAGAGCTTGAATTGAACTTGGAAATGTAACAACAACAAGGGTAAGGGTGTTTTAATCGAAATGAAAGCGAATTTCGCATAATGTTTGAATTATGGAAATTAATTTTTAAAAACTGGTTTCCATTTCTCCAAAAGCGTAACGGAAGCAAATGAGTGTTTTAATAATAACAACATTTGAATATCTGGTTTGGCTGCAGCAGTCAAGAGAGTCAAAGAGTGGCTAAGAGAGCCAGGCGCATGCTCTCTTACTCACGCATTACATCTGTTTTCTACTCTTTGCGTATTGCGTCGAAATTTATTGTTTTTTTCCGCTGACCTGCCTTTGTTTTGTTTGGAAATTTGAAATAAACTTTGATAATAATAGTACTTACACTTGAAGTCTCCGTAGGCCTGGGCCACGACGGCCAACAGGAGCAGGCTTGCGATTAATTTCACCATCTTTGTTCGTCGGAGGAAGTCTTTACACGAAAATCACAGAACAAATTTGTCACTTGAGTTGCTTTGGTCGAAATGCACAAATGAGAATGAGGCGACTCGATGTGAACGACAATGTTAAATAGGCCTCTCTCTTTATTGAATTTTAGCTGCCTTTACACACACTGGCGCAGAAGGCGACGCCTGCTTCAATTTGATGGGCTTTGATTGGGATTATTTTGATTTCTCGGATGGCTTCCAGTACCTTCTTCTTGACAGCGTAATCTTCTCGAGCGATTGCTAGTTGTGCTTGTGCTTTGTTCGTTTTAGGGAACTCAATGGTGTACTGTCGCTCCAAACGGCGCACAAATTACTTTTAAACGCGCTCGCTCTCGGTTTCCGCTTGCTTGTGTGTGTGCGAGTGGGAGAGTGTGCAGTGTTATCTTTCCAACATGTCGCCCGTTGCTTTGTTGAAATGGTTAAATGACTGATAATTGAACATTCCCGATGATAGACGCACTTAATTTGATACACACGTCCTCAATGTGCCTATATTTCTGCTGAAAGTCGGGTTTCCTAGTCAGATAATCACACTGTCAAATGCAATATGGCCGCTCTTTTGCGCTCTGCGTCAGCTGTTCTTTGTTTTTGTTTTGGTTGTGTGCGGGAGAGCAACACGTCATGGGTTGCCAGGCGGTTTAAATACCTGACAATTTAAATCTTTTTCTGTTGAGTTGATTTGTCACGTTTGTCGCGGGGATCAATCAGTTTTTTGATAACTACTTAATTTGGCGACGGCGCTTTTTAGGTGTCGCTTGCAAGGCTCTAAGAATGACACTTGATAAGGGGGATAAATGCTATCAAAACTAAATGGGAACTAAATTACATCACTATTTTATGGGTTGGAAAAACCCGTTATGTGAATCTAACCACATGAATTGTGTACTTAAGACTTGGATAAATTCATGTTGAAAAATGTATCATTGATGACTTGAACTTCTTACATAAAACAATCCTCAAATAGATGACGTGTGAAATAGGAAAACATGGCTGCTTGTAAAGACTCTTTTTAACAATTCTATTCTGATACATGAACATTCAAGGGGTACAAATGGCTTATATTTCAGTAAAATACAATAACTAAAGATCGAAACTTCTTTCTTTTACTTAATAATATCTCTAAAATCCACTTGAAAAGCGTGGCCTTACAAAGAAACCAAGTGCTAAGTTTCCATTTTTTGCACACGTTGACAACCCTGCCGTGAGTCACACACTCAAGGCAGCAACAAAAACAACACGATGAGCGGCCATATTGCCAGAGCCATGTTTGAATGACACAGAAATCCCCGCACTGAGCGCAAAACAACAAATGCCCATGCACTCTCAGCAACACACACACACAGCCTTATCGATCGCATAGAAAGAGACGAACGCCTCGCTATAAACAGCAGTTCAAAATTTGAGTTCCAACAAGCAGCACATAAAAAGCAGCGTCGAAGCTAAATTAGCACTTATTGAAGACACTTGAAGTGAGTTTAGTCAATTACTAACTAGTTAGTGAGTGTAAGTAGGGGGAATCTAAAAAGAAACTCCTAGAAATTGAAAAAGAAACAAAAGAAAACATTCAAAAACAAAAACAATCCGTTTGGTGGTGGTTTTGTTGTGAAAAATAAAACAAAGAGAGAGCTAGAAAATTCAAGAAAACTCTACGACGCAAAAGGGGAATTTCCACATCGAACGAAAACAAAAGTGTCTGTTTTCTTTTTGTCAAATATTGTGAAACTAATTTCCTTTAATTTTGCATTTCGATTTTTATTTTGATTTACAGTAATCAGCCGTAAAAATGAAATTGTTCATTGCACTCGCTCTCGTTGCGAGCCTCGGCTCTCTGGCTTTGGCCAAGGAGGAAGAGTACTGCCAAAACACAGTACTTACTGCCTGCTCTTCGTCGACCTTCTCCGGTGAGTACAAAGTGCGCTCTAAAGAGAGAGCATGAAGAGAACCTAATTTGGGTTGTGTGTTGTTGCTTTTTGTATCTTTTTGAAATAATAAACAAGCGCTCACTGGCTTTTTCACAGGCAAAAGTAAGTGATAAATGCATTAAAATTAAAAAAAAACAATTAAATATAAATGTTATTGTAGTATTCAAAATTAGTTTGAACAATTTTTAAACCAAAATTCTAATAACTTCGTGAGCTAAGAACTTCTAAATTAATGTATCCTTCTGGACCAACTTAAAAGAACTGATTTTGTTTCTAGACTTTCACAACTTTTAAATTTAAATGATTTTAACACCTTATAAGTTTATAATCATCGTATTTCCCCCGCACATAAATGTGGTTTCCCATTGTCATAGATCAATAGATAACAATGTTGTTTGTTTTCTCCCCTCTCCAATAGCCAACTCCATTTGTAATGCCCGATTCGCTGGCATTGACCATGTGGAGCCCGAGGTTCAGGCCTACATCAACGCCCAGTTGACCAAGTCGTACGACTATCTGCTGCTGGCCACCCACTTCAACTCGTACCAGAAGAACCGCCCCGGCTTCCAGAAGCTGTACCAGGGACTCTCGGACCGCTCCTTCGACGACAGCATCGCTCTGATCAAGCAGATCACCCGCAGGGGAGGAATCGTTGACTTCAACACCCGTCACGAGTCTCCGGCTTCGGTTAGCACCAAGCGCAGCACTGTGGAGGTCGATGAGCTGCACTCGCTGGCTCTGGCTTTGGACAACGAGAAGCAGCTGGCCACTGGAGCTACCCACGTGCACACCCGTGCCACCCATGCCACCGAGCGGGACCCCGAGCTGGCCCACTACATCGAGGAGAACTTCCTGGGCAAGCAGGCCGAGACTGTGCGCAAGCTGTCTGGATACGCCAACGACCTCGCCAAGCTGATGAAGGTTCCGGACCCATCTCTGTCCGTCTACCTGTTCGACGAGTACCTGCAGAAGCAGTAATGAGTCGGTTTTACGTCCTTCCGACACTCTTCTTCTATTCCCTCAAAATTGCTCTCATCATCCCGCAGAAGTACCGCACTTTAAAACCCTTATAAATTAATTTGTTTCCTTGGTTTGTTCACCAATAAATCTGAGTGCAGCAGCAGCATTATCAAAGCAGCCATATGAATGATTTAAAACCTCGGTCTCCCAAGCTCACCTTGATTTACCAGCTCACCAGATTGTGATAATGTTATCATAAATAAGTTAGCAAGTTCACCCCAGCAATTGTATCTTTAGCTTGTATGTTACCGCGTGAACAAATAAACACAACAAAGTGACTAAATGTCAACTAGAAAAACAGCAGATTGTTTGCCTCTCTGATAAGGTTTGGGTTTTCAGAATGGTTTTGGTTCTGGTTTGCTGTATTCAATGTGGGGCGTCTGTTTGCATTTTTCTTCTCCAAATGCTGATAGCAGGCAAACTCACAATGTACTTTGGATACCACATGGAACAATGGAGTTTACAATCGCTAAATTTCTTAAAAACCACCCAGCTTTGCGATTATAAAAGGGTGTAAAGGTTCCACAGTGTTGTTGTTTAGGGTTTTGTATATTTTCAGGGGATCGTTCAACTGAGGACCAATGAAAAGGTATTGTTTTAATGATTTTTAGTGGGTTGTATCTAAGGTAATGATTAAAGAAATTGTTGTTGAATAATAATAATAAATTAAAACAACATTTTAAATAATAAATTAGGATAAATTATAACAAATTTGAACAACATTTAGTTTCAGAGAAATTTATTTTATTACAATTTACTTAAAAAGTCTCCAAAAAATAAACGCTAAACTTGTAGTTATATAACCGTTAAAATCGAATAAGTAATTATATTTATGATGGTAATTTATTCTAGAATAAAATTGATTTATATAAAAAAGCAATGTAAAAGACTACTTCCTATTTCTGGGCTAAAACTTAAAACTTCAACGATGGTTTTTCCGAAAAGACTGGGGATACCAATGATTATGTCACTGAGGCTCTACTTGGTTTTATATTATATTACTTTCGTTCCATTTGACAACATTTATCGATGGTAAATGGTGTAAAATCATTCGGACCATACAGTTATCTCTTGAGGGATCTCTAAGACTTTAAGGAGTTCGCTTATCTTATCAGTGAAACGCGCCTCCGCCTGATAAACAAGAGCCACGTCCATTCAGTTGGTGGCTATTCTACAAGAGATTCCATGTCATAAACGGAATCGTACCCCTTCTTTCGAGCTTATCATTGTCTGGTGCACACGGCTTTTCTGTTCCGTCCGGAGAAGTTCCGGCTGAGTGGGGTCTGGGCGCCATCTTGGCCGCCTGCTGACTAAGTCGGAACCTCCGGTGACGTGGATGTCACATTGTTACGTAAGGCGAAGCAATCTCTGAACGGCTCAGATGCTTTTTATTGTCCACTAAGTTTGCATCGCAGTTTTCTTATCTTCTTTTTCATGTTCCTCACTTCCCTGACCTACTCATATTGTGTAAATAAATTTGTATAATCGTTGTTAAGCCAGGTGATCGAGAATCTATATCGAAATAAAAGAAAAGAAAGTATTTTGAATTGAAACATTTAAGTTAAGATTCTAAAAGCTACATTATTTGAATAACATGGTAATGAAAAATACCTTAAAACTAAAATCATATTTAGAACATGGAAATATTAAATATTACTTTAAAAAAGCACTAATAATGTAACGGTAAAACCATTACTCCTTCTCCTTTATGGACCCTAAGAACTGTTTTCATTTAAAAAATAACTGATATTTAATCATCTTGTGAAGTAGAGCTTTGCAAAAAGTAATTTGTAAACCAATTTTGAAATCAATTTTTCCCTCAAAAACATTTAGACCAAATATTTATGAGTGTACCTATCGAATGTGGCCCCATCATGTGATGTGTATGGATCCCATCCACGCATCAGAGCAATTTATCAATTAGCGACGCCCATTCAATGAGGACTATGCTCATATCGCCGAACATCCGGATACCGTCCACTAGCACGTGAAATGAACGTCAATTTGCCATTTTAATGCCGCTATAACTACTCCGTGGGTTGGGGTTACGGGGGTCAGGGGGTCATCAAATCGCAGCACCCGTATCTGCAGCATAAAGCGAATCCGTGTAATAACTGCGTGCTCTCGTGTAATTAGAATATGACAACCATAAGGGAAAACTCCATTCGGTATCATAACAGTTAGGACGGAATGAGATTGAAGTTGATGTGGTGTGGTTGGTTTTGGGGTTGGGGTTGGGCTGCTTGAAAGTGGTTCAGTGTCTCCGAGTGCGTGCAGTGGTCATTAAATAATAATCCACTTAATATTAATTGCCCTGATTTGCGGATGGATGCTGCCTCAATGATTTTCATTTGCCCCTTAAACATGCAGAGAGAAAAATCATATTTTCTTTATCAAAATGGGTTTTGTATACTACATCGAGTGTAAAATATTATTGAAAAAATAGATATATTAATAAATATATTATATATATTTATATAATATAAAGGTTCAAAATCGAACGTTATTTTGACAGACTTTTGAATATTCTTTTAATTATTTTTCTGTGTGTAAATACTCATTTGAGGGAGGGTGGCTAATTGTGGTCATTTGTGGTGCATTTGGCGAGGATCTTAACTTCGCCATTTGTAATTGTTTGCCCATAAGCCATCGCACAAATTGTGTGGCCCAAAACGGGTTTTACTCAGCTATTCCACACATGCCCTAAATGGTGGCCATAAAAAGGTGTCTTTGGCCCAAAATTATTGTATTAATTTATGCATTTTAATAAAAGCTTCAAGCAATTACAAAGGGTTGAGGTTGAGGATTCGATGATGGGCAGGGGGTTAAAAACTATTTGGGAGGCCAGATGTTGTCAAAGGATTTGGGATATTTCGGTTATTGTTCGCCAGCCAGACAACTATGAATATGAGTATGAATATGAAACCCCTCTGTCCTGTGTGTGAGAGTGTGCGTGTCCAGGACATGCGGGACACACATAATATGTATGCAAAATAGCAATTTAATTTCGTTTTATTGCAATGCCATTTGCAGCCAGTGAAAGGCAGCTGCGCCGACAGCTTCCGCCAGGCTCCCATAAATAATCCTTGAACTCCACACTCCATAAGCCCCTCTTCACCTCTTTACCCCCTTCCTGCTACGCCTGTGCAATTTTAATGAAAAGTCTTGTCTCCTGGCCTTTTGTTATTCGCCATGGTTTTGGTGGCAAGGCAGACAAACCAAAGAACACTGTACTGCGAAATTATTTGCCATTTTTCATTAACAAATTTTTGCAGGGTGGGGCTGACGGAATGAGTGTTATTGTCACAACGAAAATACTTCAAGAGTTAGTACTTTAATTCACACTTTAGTTTATAGAACTTAAAATTAGTGGAGATACAGGCACAAAGCTTTTAGTACTGTATTCTTAGAACAAATTGTTTAATAAATATAGAGTATATTTTTGGATCTTTTTGAGCAATCAGTTGTTATTAATTAACTATTGATTTTGTCAAATAATTCGTTCCGTAATCTAATCATGGGTATTAGTATAGTAATTGTAATTAATTATAGATAACTATTATCTTTTGTGCACACGGCTTAGTTATAAACACTAAGAAGAGGGTAAATAATCACTTAACTTTAATAATAGATATTCCTGAAACTGAATATGATTTTGACTATTTCCTTTATAAGACAGGCAGTTAATATGGCGGTTAATATCCCTAATAAAATTAATTAGAGTTACGTTAGTTTTTAAAATCTAGAAAAAACAATGATTGAATCGAAATTTATTTCGTAGGTAAAGTCAATTCAGAGAATCGACTGTCCTTAACTTAGTTTTCATATTTCCTTAAAAAGTCAAATATTTTCCGTAGAAAATATAGACCCACCTGTTCAGCAGATTGTACAAAGTAAAGTGATTTGCATGAAATCGATAGCTTCCAAAGCAATTTGTTCAATCATCTCGAAAAGGGGGAAATTTCCTAGGGAATTGCTCGATTAGCCAGGCAATCGAGTGGTGAGGTAAGAGGTTTACAGGCAAACAAATATGGCAAATAGAGAACAGGGGATTGACTAATGGATTTCCATGTGGAAATTCGCGATAAGCAAATCACTGATAAGCGAGCGATTCCCGCTCTCTGTTGTTGTTTTCCCCTGCTTGCTAAATAATGCAATTTTGCGCAATTTCGCTGAGGTTTCCACAGGGGGGATGGCCAGGATAAAGTACCCATGAGCAACCTGATCCCGATCCACATCCACCCCGTGGACCGTTTTCTGTTGATTTTTCAGCTGCTCAATTTGCATGAATTCACTTTTCAAGGTCAGTGGGTAAAAACAAGTTGCAAAAAAATTCGCAATTCGCATAAGGCACCCCATCTGGACTCTGAAACCGGAGAGAGCCACCCCGATTTAGTCACCAAGGGGTTGCTATTGTAATTGTTGTTCTAATGCCCTCGATGTGGGTATTATAAATATTTAAAGAATTTTTTAATCATTCTGTAAATACCCTTTTTGTTAGGATCTTTTTTTTGTTGCTATATTTCTTTATAAGCTGCCTTTTAGGAATATCTTAAAATATACCATCTATTAGTGAGCAAATACATCAAAAAGAAAGTAAAAAAAGAGAATACGTCCGTCAAAATATTACCTCAATTCTTTTTAAGAAAGAATTTAACTACAAGTGTATTTATCATCACCTATGTATAATAACTTTAGATTTTTATATCATTAAAAAACATATTTAATTTTAAGATAGAGTACAAGAAGGGGAATACTAAAGTTCTCCCTAAATCATCGTGATGTAAGATGACAAATCAGTTGCATGAACGATAAATTTTTGATTCTTTCAAGTAAATTAAAATTTGGTCTTCATACTTTTTCCATTTTTAATTTAAACAAGAAAGAACGCTATAGTCGGGTTTCCCGACTATAAGATTACACTCATTGCTACTTTCAAGCGCAATCAATTTTTAGCGCCCTCTTCAAAAAAATGGTTAGCCTACTTTCGGCGCAATAAAAATTTTTTACGCACTTGTATACACAATTTCTTGAAAATGGCCCGATTTTCAAAATTTTTAGATATTTGAGTAGATATTTTCAATACAAATAACATTTATAAGGGCCACTTTTCTCTATCATTAAAAATGTGGACACCACAGAGTTTCGCGGTTTGTGGGCGTAAAGGGGGGCGTGGTCAGGTTTTAAAACAAACTTGATCTGCGCTTTGCTAATACAAGTCTGTGTGCAAAATTTGGTGGTTCTAGCTCTTATAGTTCCCGAGATCTCGACGTTTGTACGGACGGACAGACAGACGGACAGACGGACAGACAGACATTTCAACGTTTACAGTATTTGCTTACTCTTCGAGTATCGCAAATAAAAATGGATCACTCTGTCAGGGTATCTCAAGCTTCGGTACCGGAAGCTTCTTTTCCCTATTGTTTTTCTACTTCTTGAGCTTAACTGACGCGGGCCCTCGAGCGGAAATGGTCAGAAATGACATGTGGCCGGCAATTTGCATACGCACACGCACATTTGCTAAATTCTTGGGCTTGCCCACACCCGAAAATCAAACAGAATCCGACTCCTGGCAGCTGCTCCCCTCTCCGCTTCCGACTTTCCTTTCTGAACAACAAAATAATGCGTGAGCCAGGCACGCGCAGAGCTAAAAAGCTGGAGGCGACTGTACTTCGGCGCCACCCCTGAGGGTTGCAAAACACTCGAACGCTCGCACAGCCCACAAACTTCGCAATGAGCGTAAATTCTGATTCTGCTTTTGGCTGCGGGCTGCGCTTCCTCAAATATTTATGGGAAATTTTCTGCACTGGCACTAAATTAAAATTCAATAAATCATAATTTGCTCTCATTTGTCTACTCAAATTGCACTTGGCTCTATCTCTTTCCAATATTTTCGCTTGTTTCATTGTTGCAATGGAGTTTCGGGCAAAAGTTTATCAAAATTTCATTAATGTCTGCGTTTTTGTTTAAGTTTTGGCTTTCCATTTTGGCAATTATTTCGGCCAGGAAGGAGACAGATAGAGGGTAAGAGAGAAAGAGATACACAGCGCCGGAAAAAGTTTCTCTGAAGAGGCGGACAAACTTTCAATGTGCAATTTTTCCGGTCGAAAGTTTTCACTAGTTTGATTAGATTTCCCACCCATACCCGCTCCCTGCTGTCCAGTCAGCACAATAATTTAACTTTGGCTTTTCCGATTTGGTTGTTGCACTTTGTGTTTGAGTGAAACCCAACCTCACTTTCCAAGCGAAGCTAACCTCACTTTCGAACTCAACCTAACCTCGAAAAGGTTAATTAATTTCTGCGTGTGGCCAACGACTTGGCTTGCAGCTAATTGTTATTGTTTTAACTACCTTGAACGACGTCATATTCCCCCAAAACTTACCCCCGCCATCCCATCAATTGGCGCGCCATTTTGCGGTTTTGAAAATTCAGTGAGCGTGTGTGCAGCAAGGCGAGAATTTGCGCTATAAACATAAAAATTAACGACTGACAAAAGGTTGTAAAAGACAAAGACGCCATCAGAGGTGAGGGGTTGCAACTGGAACTGGATCTGGAACTGCCCCATAGTTTCGGCTGGGCATTAAAATCAGTTTTTACGACCCCGCCACACCCACTTAGAGGAATTTTCGGTGGAACGTGCTGCCGAGCAGTAAGCAGTTGATTAAAAATTAACAGAAATCAACAGGAGAGTCGAGAGTGGAATTAGACCGCAACATAATTCTTTTTCGGTTGAAGATATTTAGTTTTACCAACTTAAAATTAGATTTAAGATATTTTCGCTTATAAACTTTAGTCTCTCAGGCTCTTAGTCTTCTCAATTTACACTGTCACTGAAAGACAGAGACTGGTGACCCCGATTCTTCCTATAGCGTTGCTTAAACATAACCCAAAGTCAACTTCTGGGTTTTTAACTTAAGTTAGTGAAATAGTGACAAAAATTGGTTTATATTCCTATTTATTTGCATACAAATTCTTGTTTGATTTCCAATTCCCTTTAAAGTTAAAAAAAAGGCTTAAAAAATACCTGTCAATTTTGTAACTAAAAATTGAACTATGCTGCGGCTTTATTTAGCCAATAAATAATCAAATCTTAAACCTTTTCTTTTGCATTCTTAAAATGTGATTCATTATGATCTGTACAAGGTATTCTTTTAAAATATTAACTCTTTATATTTCACCCTCAACAGATAATGGGCCATAACTATTTAATAAAGGAAGAGGCAGACAATGAACGCTTTTTTTTCCGCGACAACTCCAGTCGGGAGTCTCAAGTTTCATGTCTCAGCGTCAACTCATCCCCTGAAGATTGGCAGTGGTTCTGAGCCAGTGAAGTGCTAGCAGCCTAAGCCGCTTACCTCAAGTGCCCCAAACACTGGGCCATATATATGTATATACACAATTGCAACTGCGACAATTGCTGCGAGTTGGACAAACGAGAAACGAGCGACGGATGATGACAGCGCGATTAACTCGCTGTAAGCCATAAACGCTTCTCCGGACAGCTCTGGATGGGATACCTTCACTTTGCTCCGCTCCACATCGCCACTAATTTCGTATGCATGAGCAGAAATGAAAGGCAGGGCGGAAAAAAAAGGAGAAAAATGGGAAGCCGTAATCGGCTGGGCCGTGTTCATAATGCGGCGGAGAGGCACTTAAAAAATCAAGTTAACGCAGCAGCCACACAAGGATCCTCCTACACTTTTTCCAGCTTCTCCTTCTGGCTTTTCCCCGGGCAACATTTTAATCCATATTTCCTACTGCTGCTGCACTCACAAAAAAATATTGTACTGAAAACTAAAAAGTTGTCATAAGAGATAATATTTAATGGAGAAGTTTATTTTTAAAAATGAAGTACAAAAATACGACATTTTTTTTCATAAAAAGCTTTAGACAATATTTAGTACTGTATGTTTTAAAGAATATATTTAAAACATCCAACCTTTAATTATGTCATAAAATAAGATTAACCTTAGTGTTTATGACTTTTTTAAATTTGTAATAAAAAAAAAATTTTTCGGAAATGCAGGCTCCATTTATGTATTCTAAAAAATACAAGTTTTCAGCTTTTAGTTTAACAAACCTAATTTAATTTCTGCCTTGTTAATAAAATGTTATTAAACTTTGAGAAATATTTTTAAGTACATGTTGTTTCGGTTATTTGATTCCTATGAAATGATTTAAACATGTTAAGGTCAGTTTTTCTGAGTGTGCATTTCCCTGTTGCTATTGCTGCTGCTGCTGTGCCTGATGTTGCTTCAGTGGCTGTTGCTGCTGTCCTCCGTCGCCTGGCAGACAATTTAAAAAGATAATAGCATTTTTTTGCACTTCCTCCGCGACTGCCCTCTCTCGTTTTTGCGGGCATTAATGGCAACGATGGAGACGCGTACAACAACTGCAACAAGGATTACCGGGAGCCACAAAGTTGCCTAGATCCGGGATCCCCGCTCGGAGCCATCTGGCAGTTGCAGACGAGAAGACCGACGGCGAGACGAGTTATTGCAGCCACTGGCCCGCAACGGACTCCAAAGAGGAGTCCACAAAGTGGAGTCCTGCTCCTGTTTTCTGCTCCTCATCCACGTCCAGCGACAAGAGCAATTCGCGCTTTGTGCGAGGACATGGCCAAAATTAGCATTTGACCATAAATTGGGCCATGCACTTGCACTTGGCCAGGAGCAGTAATGGGAACAGCTCTGGAAAAGGGATAGATGGGTTGATGGGAAAGAAGGAGCAGGATGACGAGGTGGCAGATGGAGAAACAGTGCCAGATGCCTTTAAAAGCTCCAGCCAAGAGGAATGGCCTTCGATGGGTTGAATGGCTTTCAGCTAATGTCGTTAAGAGAAGCGGAAAATAAACTAAAGATTTAAAATTTACGCATGTTGGCGCAATAAAATTAAATCTAGTATTAAGCCTGAAACAACATTAAAGTAGAAGATATAAAATGTTAAAAAAGTCTTGGCAGCTTGGGTTAGTAATAAACTCTGTAAAGATATCAGGTTACATTTAGCTTTGCGGTGCTCACTTAAAATTTTTATCAGAAATTTATTTTAACGTATCAAATGAGTCAATGTTCAACGTCCCTAAATTGTTTACTTGAGGGTAAAGACAAAACAATTATAACAATGGAATTCAAACTTTGGTTAAATTTACATATTGCTGAAACGAAAAAAAAAACTATTATGGTGAAATTGATCCCTTAAAACCGAAGAGTAAATCCGCATGTCGTAAAAATCCTTTTTATTTTGTAGGGAGACTTCACAAAAATCAGAACAATAGATGGTGACAAAAGGTTTTTAACCTGGGAACAACTGCGAAACAATTAAAAAACAATTCTGTAATTCTAACAGTTGAAAAAAAAACAAATTTTTTAAACAACTTGTACAAATTATTAAAATTGTAATATTTTACTTGATTAAATATGTTTTAACCCAAAAACAAACACACTTTATTAAGCATCTGAAATATTCCATAACTTTATTATGAAGTATTTTAAACAATAATCCTTTAGTTTATGATTATTAAAGCTGTCTTAATCACACCTGTTTCAATGGCAATGTCTGTTGCAATGTCAACATACCATTATATCACTCGTCCTGTGCAAACACATATGCAAATCAGTCAGTGCACTCAAGCTGCAAAGGATCACCCTACCAAACAGGACATTTCCAATGATTTCGAGCACATTCGAAGAGCTAAAAGCAAGAATTTCAATCAATTTTCACTTGGCAACAGTGTGCAAACGAGGTGGTTTTCAGCCCATGACTCCCACTTTCAAACTCGGATGATTGACAGCGACCCTTGCGATAGGGAGTCCACATTTTGACCGGCCTAATGCCAACGTGTCAGACTTTGTCAACGTTATGACAACTCTGCATTCCTCTTGGATCCGAAAGGGGAGTACTCTATATGGAGGGGTTCTGGTTTGTAGATGGCGTGGGTGGTTGGTTGGGTGGGCGGAACAAAGCATTTGGAGACCGCGCCGCGACGGCGGCACGTAGAGCGAAACTTTCCAACAAGATAAGCAGATTTACTTAAAGTTTGCCGAAAGTCAAAGTCTAGAATTCCCGACGTGCCTCTGCCTCTGTCCCACTCTTATTTTGAAACCCCTGACTTGCCCTCCTACTATCTTTTTTCCAAAGATTCCAATTCGGAGATAACCCTTCACACTGAAATCCGCGGCATGTGGACACCTCATAAGGGTCAAACCTCAGTTTTTCTACTCAGAGAAGTTTAGGCAAAAGCAGTTGGTTAAATTGATTTTGAATATGTTTTTAAGAAAGATTTTATGATATACCTTGATGATATGATTGGGCTTAAAGTAAACCATTATCGTAAAAATTAAATTTGTATTTAAGATTTAAATTATTTTTCGATAAATGTTTACTTTTATTTAAGAATTTTTACTGGTAGGTACGTTAGGGGACAATTGATATGTAAGCCATAGGTAGACCATAGAACCCAAAAACTTATTTAATTTTGTATTTTCTTAGGTTAAATCGGATTAAAATGATTGGTTATATTTTGAAAAAAGGTCTTTATTTGGTATTAAAGATGAATTTACTAGAAAAAACTCAATGAATTATAAGGAATTTACCTTTTTCTCTTAATTAATTAATATTGTAAGGGTTGCATTAAAACAAAGTTAAATAACCAGGTTCTACCAGATCCTCCTAGTCGTGTGTGTGTTTATTTCATTAAAAGGATTTCCACGTTCTGCCAGTAAGGATCCCCCTCCTAAACCCATTTCCTTACCTCGTTACTCTCGAACTCTCAACGCTGGAGTTTTGTAATTACAACTGCATCTGATTAGCTCGAAGTTTGCAGAGTCTCGATGTTGCCAAATTTAGTGGTAAAATATGGGAATGGGAAGTGATGGTTATGGGGGATTTTCGTGGTTTTTTGGGGGGATTTAGGAGGAGGTTCAGTGTGCAAGTTTGGAGGGCAAACCGCGAGCTGCTTATCGATGGCTGCGTGTGGTGTGCCTCCATTCATTCGCATTAGTCGCAGACTGAGTGCAGTGATTCTAGGCGACAAGAGGGTGTTACAGGTGATATGGGGGAGGCAGTGCATCAGGGGGCTCCAGGTGGGCGCCAGGTGACAACACGTAAATGCAATCAGCCGGTGCGCACGTAGCGATATGCGAGTATCTGAAACGAGTCACAGTTTCATTTCGGCACAACAACTTTTCACGTAGGTGACTAAAATCCCGGAGAGGGAGACGGAAATTCGCCCTGTTTGAAGTGGATTAATCAGGGCATTTAGCGATTGACGAGCGAAGGTGAATGTCACCAGTCGTCTCGATTCGCTCGTTGTCACGTATCGGCTGGAAAACATTTTCCATGCGGTTTGCCCTGTGTGTGAATAAATAATTGGGAAAAGCCACAACAAGGTTGCAATGACAATAGATCAATCAATAAAACACAACTCTGTTTTATTTAAATTGTTTAAATTGTTGTTTACAAATCACATTTACATTTGCTGAAAAAAAAAAACAAAAAGGCTATAATTTTGACTGGAAAAAGTCATTAATATAATAACTACCTTCTGCTCTTTTATCGTTATAATTTTGAAAGACCTTCCATATATTTTCAACTAAATAACAAGATTTTGTCTTGTTTAAATAATCAAAATTTAAATTCTCCTGACACAGAAAAATGTATGAACTTTATAAAGATTAAATGAAAATATCTGGAAAAAATTTATCAGTATTGAGTAGGTGAAAAAAAAAATTCAGTTAAACTGTACTTAACTCCGGTTTCAGTTTCATTTTTAACTCAAGCGCAGCAAATCCAAATAATGTCTTCCCTTGACATCTTATCGCATTGCGATTTTAATAACAATTTCAAAAAGATATTGCCCCAAGGGGGTGAGTAAACCAAACCTAAAACCGAAACCCAAAAACCCTGTTTATCCAGCAGCAACATCATCAAAAACACAGGCAAAATCGGTGGACTTATCAACGCTCCACAGAGCAGCCGCAAAAACAATAAACCATTTGGCAATTGTCTTTTGCCTTCCTTCAGAAAAACCCCAACCACATTCTGTTTCTGTTTCTGTTTGTGTTCCTGGTCGAACTCAAGTCGTTTGATGGGCATAAAGTGAAATAATAAAACATTTTAACTCGACATTTGATGGCTGCTTTTATTTTTATTTGTGCGGCATAGCGACCGGCAAATAAAAACACATCACGACATTTTGGGATTCTTCTGCCAGGACAAACACCTTGGAGCGCTTCAATTTTTACGATCCAGCCAAGAATCGTAAATGGCAGGAAGATGTATCATACAAAAGGAGAAGAGAACTCCCCGTAACGAGGAGAAATTTATGCAATTAGAAATTAATATTATACAATTTGATCCATGGCCTTATGGCCGCGACACGCGCATCGAGTGTCATAAATGTGAGCGGAAACTGCATGTTTATGCCACACAATTTGAATGGGGGGCGTGACCCAGTTGCCTTCCCGGGATTTCCACAACATTTTAATGCGCATTTCAGCCAGAAATTAATATTGTCACCGTGGATGCATGGGACCTCCTTTTGTTTGGCGACAAATTTGACTCGCTTCCTTCCTTGTTTGGCGATAACTTTTATTAATCATTTAATTCGGCAGTATAAAGTGGGTGGAGTGGATCTCTGGCCAACTCCGATAAGCCGCAAACCCAACGTGGGAATCCGCCAACTGTCCGCCAACGTCCAGGAGCGGGATTACCCCGAGGGGAACTCGAATAAAGTCGAAGACTTAACGAAAAGATACCAAGTCATTACAACGCAGAGCATTCATAATTAAAAATGTTTACACAAATCAACTGCCTCGAGGAGAAAGGAGCTGAATTCTAAAAAGTGCAATGAGCGTGAGCGAATTTTAGCCTAATTAATCAAGGGGAGTACAAGACTTGGGAATACCCTGGAATAATTTGGAATTTTTATATTACGAATAAGTGTTTTTATTAGAAAAATTACATAAGTAAAAGCAATCAACTTAACTGAAGTATTACCTGTACAATTCATACCAAGCAAATCAAGAAAAATTGCCTTTTTGTTAGTTTAAGTGTAGTAAAATATAATTGATTATATTTTTAAAACAAAAGAAAAGGTTTTCAAAGTTTATAAATTTTTAAAATAAAGTTATTATTTGCAAAATACTGAATTTTAAATAATAGAAAAATTCTAGCTTTAAGAAGGATGTTTAAATATGAGAATTAATAAACACATATACCGTAACATAATATTTAAATAAGTAATATCTGAGTTTCAACTTTATTTTAGTTAAAAGCCCAAGACTTTTTTTTACCTAACCCTATGACTCCCAGAACTCCCCAAACTAATCAACAGCTGAATTGGGAAATCAACCTTTGAACTCTACCAAATTTTTTGAGGACTCTCTACCCTCTCCAATTTCAAATTCACCCCCACCCCTTTAGTTAACCCCGTGGCTAATTACAGATTCAGGCAAAATGCGCGCTGAAAAAAATACGCCACGAATCAATGAGTCCGAGGGGTTGGACTCTGCCACACAGGAAGCTGCAAAGAAAATCTAATAAATGGAACCAAAAATGTGCGTACATCAAGGAACACATTTTGGGTGGTGAGGCGGAGAGAGGACTCTGCATAGCTAAGTGAATTTGTAGCTGCATAAATCGAACTTTCACTTTTTCGGCTACAATTTTTTCCTTTTCTTTGGCCACTTGGCCAGGCAGGACACGTAATGGGAGCAAAAGCTGGACAAAAAGCAGGAAAAGGAACAGGAAAAGGACTCCAGAAAAACTCCATCTCAGGGCGTTGCCTTCTGTATGAAATTAGCATAATTCCCTCAACAGTTTTCATTATGTCTGAATTTTAAGTAATTTTTTTTTGCCCAAGTCCTGGCATATTTTTTCCTGATCCCCCTTCAAAAAAGTCCTGGCCCATTGCAATTAAACGTGTAATTACTCGACTGCTTAAAAATGCGAGCACGAGGGTTTTTCTTTCCATTTTCCCGACTCTCCCTTTCCCAAATTCTAATTGTTGTTGTTTTCGTTTCATTTCTTCGCTTTTTCACGGAAGTTTTAACTTGTTTTTATTTGATTTTCTCATTTATTCTGGTCTGAGTTATTAGTGAGTTCTCATTACAGAAATAGCTGTGGGGGTTTCTGTTTACTTGTTGTGACACTTTCAAGTGGAGCAGGGGGATTCTGGAGTTCAGAAGGGGACTTATTTTTATTCGTTTATTATTTTAGCTTAAACGAGTTCTGTTTCCTCTTTTGTGTAACTTTATCTTATATGTCCTCTTGTCTCTCTGCTCTTGAAGATGACACTAATCTCTGTAGTGGCCCCCATCCCCACATTTTTTCTGGAAAGTCAGGAAAGGCAGACTGCACTTAAGGACACTCAGGAATCAGACTTTCCGTCTGGCAAAATCAGAGACAAAAAGCCAAAAGGAAGCAACAAAAGATTCGATACAACAGAAATGATTTCCTCGGACGGAAGAGCGAAATTGGCAAAAACGCGAAAGGATCCAGCGAAGTCTATTAGCGCACAAAGGACTTGCCGGGCGGACAGTTTTATGATTTTGATAGCATGTGACAACAGGATGCATGTCCTGGGGCCATCGGCTACTTCCCTCACAGATTTACAAATGATTCTCCCATCACAATTTTTATGGCCCTCGATAATGCCTAATGGATGTTGGCTAACTGCGAGGCAAATTAGATGTGAAGGGAGTTTAAGGACAGGACACGGAATGGCCAATTAGGCAACACAATTTATGCCCATTCTTATCTTTTTCTCTCTTGAAGAAACGCAGACCATAATAAGCTGAAAATTATCTGTCAAAATAACTAGGGATTATCCTGCGTTACTCTGTGCCCCTGTAATTGGCTTTAAAGTTCTCCGACGAGACTTGGAAACTTTTTTAAGGACCTGTCACGCTATGTGATGCGATGTGTGGCTTTCTCCTTTCTCTTTTTTTTAACCTCTGTACACTCCACTTGAGGAGGTAATTTCCCACTCCTCGAACTCACTTCATGCGTGCGCGATTTGCATTCCCATCCTGTTGCCTGATGGCGAATATCCTGTGTGTGAAAGACTCGTAAATCTTTTGACGGTGCCCCACCACCCTCTCTTCTTCACCGCCCGTCTGTCTGCCCCATAAATCATATGCAGCCAAGTATCTGAAACAGAAAAATGAGACAAGAGCCATTTTAACGCTTCGACGGGAGAAAGCGTTTCCTTTCTCCTTTCACCCATGGGAGTCTTCAAGTCACCAATTGCTTATTTAAAGTTTATAAGACCGGAGATTGATAAAGAAGTTTGAAAAACATTTTAATATAATAATATGTTACGGTTACTACAGAATAATATTTTTATTTTTAATATTTTTCATATTTTTAACTTTTTTTGAAGATTAAACATCAATAGTAGCTACTTGGTCATTTTATATAATATTTTAAATAAGTAACATAAAGCTTTTCAAATAAAATCAAGTGTAATATTTAAGAATGATTGAGTCTCTGGACATAGGAAAATATATGTACAGAATGCTTACAATACCAAAATATTACAAAAACACCAAATTCTTTTGCTTCACCGAAACTTTAATAAAATAAAATATAAGTATAACCTAATCATCTTGGGAATTGATAAGTTCTGGAAACAATAATGACTTTCTTAAGGCAAGTTCCCTTGATTTGATTTGATTTTGTCGCCCAGAACAATTTTTTATTTACTTTTCATCTACGCGCAGATTAAGTAGATCCCCTTGGCAATGGAAAACTAAAACTACAACTAATCGCAACCCTTTCGGCGGGGAAAAGCAATCTCAGCTTTTGGCTGCAGGGGAAAAACCATCAGAGCTATCAGGAGTGCCAGTGGAAGTGGCGGTGGCAAAGGCGCACCCATGACAAACAGGACATGCAGGATGCCCGGGAGACGCTCTGCCAATTAACAGTTACATGTGTTTGAAGGAAATAATTGGGTTGCGTGACAGCCGGGAAATCTACTGGAGGAAAATGAGGAAAAGGGGGCTAACCAGCGGGCTTAAATAGTAAACAAATAGAGCAGCTCTATTAAAAGCAAACAAACACACACGCGGATAAACTATGCAATTATAGTGATTGCTGATAGTGCGTCATCGCCATAAAGGAACTCCTCATTTCCATCCTCATCCACATGCTCCTCATAACCATCGTAGTCATCATCAAAGTCCGCCGCAGGACAAAGGCGTTGCTAAAGTTATTAACGCTTCGTGCGGCGTCAATCAACTTGGGGCTTCTCAGCGAACGATTTGCATGTGAGTACATGGAGAGAAAAATGTAATTTTAAAATTTATAATATACACAGGTGGTGTTTTTGGAATTTAAAAATGGCTTTTATATTTAAGAAATCGGATTTTTGAAATATTTTATCACAACGTTTAATACTAAAATGTTTTCCAAACAATTTCAAAGAAATAGTTTAGATATGTTCTTAGATTTCAACCTTATTCTTAAAGATGTTATAAAAATTAATATGTTTTAAATGGATTTGCAATTCCAAAAACTTAATTTTTCTTTTTAACAAAGAACAAAGATGGATTTCATTTGAATGCATTTAAATTACATTAAATGCATTTAACACTTTTAAAAATTTAACAAAAAATTAAATTTCTGTTTCAAAATGTGAATTCTTAAAATATTATATGACTTGTGAAAGTACATTTTTTTTCGCAGATACATTTTAATAATATATTAAGTTTTTCTTTGTGCAGCGAGCCCACACACCCCAAAAGGGAAAACCCACCCCAACCCCTTTCTTGAGCCCAATTTTTGGGCTAAAAAGAGTGGAAAACGTGTCGTGGCTGGTCCCGAAGTTTATGTTAATTTAATTGCAACACCAACCGCATTAGAATAGTTCCACGTATCCTTCGAAAGGAGCGGCTAGGGAAAGGGTTTCCTCCGGCGATTGATGTGTTTGCCTTTTGCGGCTGCTCGACTTGGTTGCCCATGACAAATTTCTCGGCAGGCGGCATCCTTAATTAAGTTTCCCGGCAAGGACTCTTAATTGCGTTAGCCTGTTTGTTTACCTATGCATATCATCCATCGATAGTTCCACATTTGATATGCCATCAAGAGAGCACACATGTACATCAAAGGCAGACTTTGGTGCAGGGTTGGGGAAGGAGGCTGTCATTACAAAATCAAAATTACTCCTTAGGCCCGAAGGTTAAGGTTAATGTCATAATGCTTTAAATATGATGTGGAGTAACATAATAATCTTTATGATTTTCCCTAAAATATAATGTGCTGAAAATATTAGACAATAAAAACTAAAAGGTGACAAAGCGTCCTCTTAAAAATAAATACTCTTTCATAGTTCGCTTTTTCTTGGGGAAAAAACTATGCATTCATTGTGTCTTCTATGCTTTTATATTGATAGTAATCGTTTATCAAAATCAATTCAGTGCGGAATGAGCAATCTCCTGTCCCTGCTCCACACCCAAAACAATTTCAGAGAATGTTTATTTATGTGCAGCGCAGTTTGTATTTATGGGCGAATCATGATGACAAATGTCAGATGTGGCAAACACTTGAAATGGACACTAGGCAGCAGAGAGTCCTCATCCTGGGCTGCAAGTCACCCTCTGAGCACTTGGCTCAGTGTTGTGGAAACTTTTTGCAAATATTCTTTCGGCGATGCGAATCGGGAATAGGAAATATTTATGGCCCGCTCAGCACATTACACACCTAATTTCTATATTAGTTTTTCTGGCTCTCCACTCGGACAATGTCCGAAAGTGCTGAGCCTGAATATTTATACGGCTTGATTGGATTTTCGTCACGCCCTCGGACCTAAAGTCTCGTCCATTTATCAGGCGATGGGGCTGAAGGTCCTGCCATATTTTGATGGTTCCATTTTTGTTTTTATGGCTGCCTCATTAGGCTCCATTTCTATCTTACTTTGTTTGCAAAGGGTTTAAGCCCAACAAATGACTGCAATTTGCGACAAAGAAAGCTGTCATTTCCCCTCTGGAATTTTATATCTTTAGCCGATGATTTAATCGTGCGTAAGTAATAGTTATAAATTTCCCCTGTATATTATTGGTTTCAGCATTCATCATGTAGCGATTTAAAAGTTTCCATTCAGCGAAGCTTTCATTGAAAACTCATAATTTTGATTTACGAGGGTCGGGGCGGGGGGACAGCTGTTGGTATTTTAACAAAGGTTCAGAGATACAACCCCCAGATACCTCATTCCACCCTCTGAATTATGCTCATCCTAATTTTCATCGCTAGTATCGCATTAACACATCATTTGAAAGCAGGAGCCGGAAAGGAAATATGAACCAAAACAAGAAACCAACTGGACATGCACTAAGAAAAATATTTGAATTTGAAGATATCGATTTTAAATCGGTTTATTATTTTGGAAAACTTTTTTTGTTTCTATATTTGAGGTTTGAAAAACCCGTAAAGGGTTTTTGCAGAAAGTGTATTCTAAACATATTACCCATAAATCAAAACTCATTATAAACTATAATACAAATTATTTTATTCAAGTGGAATTATCCTAGTTATAAAAAAAGCCAAATGTTTAAAAGTCTAGATGAAAATATAAAGTCCTTTCTGCATTTGATTTGCATTTCTGGCTGTCAGTAAACGCTTGATTTATGTGTGTAAAATTGGGAACTGTGGCTCATGATCTGGCAGCATAAATTTAGCTAACCAAATAATCGCCAGTTCCCAGGAGATAGAGCTCTCTCCCCTCGACAGCCAGGCCAAACAAACGCAATTGAAAGCCATGAATTGCAAATGAATTAATTTTCGGGAACAAAGGCGCACAAAAGTCGAAATTGAATTTGTTGCTCATTAAAATGAGCGCCACTTTCGGTTGAGGGGATAGTGGATATGGGGAGGTGGGTTGATGGCTTTAGATGTTTTTTAGGCGACCTGGAAAACCACTTAACCACACACACGCGTGTTCATAGACACATGGCTAACCACACACACAACACAACAACACGGTATGGCCACAATTAAGGCTATCATTCCAGAGGCAAGACATATGCAAATGGGCCGAAAAAACCCTTCTGCTCGTATATCATCGCTTAGTGGGGGTGGTATAACATTTTTGGGAGTACCACCCCCCGAGAGGAGCTCAACATGAATTTTAATTACGGCGTTGATATTTCAATTTGAATTTTGCCAGCTCAGTTAATTTCATTAATAAATATTTATGGTGTTCTGGCTAAGCGTCGCAATTTAAAACTTTCTCTTTTTTGGAGGAGTGGTAGCTCTGCTACACAGACACAAATATTTTGATAATCTATTATTTTAATTATTCATTATTTAATTTTAATTTTAATTAATTCATTTATATATATTTTTTTTTAATTTCTGTAATTAATTTTATTTAAAAGTCACAACTACTTATTTGCTTTTAACTAAGGATTTTTATAGCTCCCCCTTAAAACCTTCCATGTTTCCCACACCCAAGTATTTCACCTCCCAAAACCAATTTGGAACCCATCGTTCTTGGTCAGATGTCAATGATTGGAATGAAGAGTTGGATGAGTTGAAACCACAGCCTCGACAAAACGGGATTACGTGCTCTGGCTGTCTTCTTTTTTGTTATTTTCAAGGATACCCACAACAACACATGGGGACATGGACAGGACTCACAAAACTCACAGGACATGCCACTCGTTAGCCGGCCAATTGATTGATGGCCGCACCGAGGCATCAAGGAATGTCCCACTCGGAATGCAGAGCCAAACAACAAAAAATTCCTGAATCCAGATCCTGACGCATTTCGCATTGGAAAGCACTTATCGCACTTCTTTCCCTGTCTATACGGACAACTCCTTAACCCCTGACAGTTGAAAATTAAATCAGCGCTGATTTCAGTTGGGACTTTAAATGAGTCTGTCGCATCGCAACTCTTCACCCCCAGCTTCAAATTTATTCTAGAATCCTTTCCCGGAGTACAACCCACTCCACAGGCGGGAGTCCTTTTCCGCAGTAAAGTACAGTCTGTCACGGCACTGTTAAGCCCGCTGGCAACTCGCAGATTAACTCAAATTTGTGGCGGCCCAATAAATTTCACAGCGCGGCATTAAAAATTAAGCGCAGCCACAAAAGAACTTGCAGTTTACTTTTTACAGCAGCCCTTAGTTAATTACACTGGCCTGCAAAGACTTAAGTTAAGAAATTTTGTTATATTTTTCAAAATAATAAAATAAATGTGTGCTTGAGATGTGTTTAAAATATTATAAGAGCTAAAATCCTTTTTAATAAGCAGATAAAACCATATTTAATTTAACATTTGTACTTAATTTTCCGGCTGTAATTTTATAAATTATTTTTAAATAACGTTTAATTTAAATATTTAGCTTTTACATATATTTAAAAACTTTTTATATCTAATCTTGTATTCAACATTCACAACCTTGCAGTCAAGTGTCCCACGTTCGTGTTGGATTCTTTCGCTTCAATAAATTTCACCTGAGTTTCCGCAGTCACGCCTTTGCATATGTCTGACCCCCAGTCCATCCTTGGATGCCTCCTTAATTTATGTGATACCCGAAAGTATCTACGTATCTATGCATCTTGCAGGTTGTCTCGTCCAATTTGTACAGTTGAGAATCAAGGAAAGTCGTAGACTTAGTGCGGGTTAAGCCCGGAAAATGGGGTTTCCCACGACAAGGGAAACAGAAGATGAAAATCGAATGAAAAATCCATTTACCCAGCGTCGCATTTCCCCGATCCCCGATTTGTTTTTGGCTAAATGTGGCAATTTTTTCCTCATATTTCAGAACAAAAAGGCGGCAAATTACAAAACAAATTACAAAATACAAAATAAGAGGCATATTTCTCACTTTTATGATGTTTACTGGCCACGCCCCCTCGCCCTGTTTTGTGACCTTTCACCCCTATTAGAGCCAGCAGGACAGCGTTTTTTATTCACCATTCACCATTCGCCTTTCTATATTTTTTTTAATTTTGAATTTCGAATGGAAATTTACATAATTTATGGGCAGCAACAAAAGTCACACACAGATACGGATCCGGATCCGGGGTTGTGACAAGGGGGTGGAGAGTTGAAGCATATGCCGGAATGGAGTTTTTTTCATTAAAAATTTGTTCATAATTTACGATTTTTTAAAGCCTTGCAACAGCAAATGGGACGCAAATTATTTTTGGTTCATTTCGGTTGGGTGTTTTGCTCCTTGATTTGGTCAGACTGCCTCATTAAGAGCTCATTAAAAAGATTGCGCGAGTTATTCTTGAGCATTTTAACACGTTTTTAATTTTAATGCATTTTATGGCCCCTCAACAAAGTCCTCCGTCACAGTTCAGCGTCTCATCATGGTGAGGAGCATCATCATTGGATTTTACCGCGGGCTGACTTTCACTTGTTGACTGCGAATTTTCCGCTCCTGCCCCTGAAAATCCAGAAATCCTCGTCAACGTCACCGCATCACATCAGCACTTCAAACTTCATTAGGACGGGAAAGTGGTGAGGATGGTGAGGATGGGTTTTCCTAGAGGGGTGACTTTCCCCGTTGCTGCGGTGCCTTCATTGTTTTTATGGACTGCGCTAATTAGTTACGAAGTCATAGAATTTTACAGGAATTGCTCTCGAGGATTGTCATGCTGTTGTCATTCCCCTTTCCCTTGGGTTTACCATCACTTGATGCAGTCATCATTTGTGGTTTTTCTTTGGAGTGAGTTTCAGTTTTAAAAAATGAAAAAAAAATGTCTACGCAATTACATAATACAAAAAAACTTAGAACTTATTTAAATTTATTTAATTTCTTTTGGATTTCAAAGGCTTTGTCTTAAATTTAACGTTCAACAAGAGAATTTTTTAATTATATTTACACAGAATACTTATTATTTTGTTAATTATTGTTGAACCATGTGATCTCTCCATACAATGCAATTTGTGTAAAATTCCACCACAAATTAATCAGAAAGCCACACCAGACTGACCACTTGACCACCACATAAGTCAGAGCTAAAGAAATCCCCACTAAGTAGAAACCAAGACCAAAGCCAATTACAAGAAAACCCATTTGACAAAGTGAAAGTCCAGGAGTATCAGGAGTTGCAAGAGTAAGATGTTGGCAGGTCCATAAATTTGCGGGCCACACGGACATAATTATGCAGACAGGCGGTCTCAAAGGGTTAACGGATGGTATGGGTACTCTACGGGCTTGTAAATTAAAAATACCACGCCCCGCCGTGATAAATCAAAGTCAGTGGGCTTTGTATTGGATTTGCCGAAAGGAATTTGTAGACATTAAGAAAGTTCAACTCCAAAGTCTGCCTCATTCCCAAGTTCTTGGTCCTGTTGCTTCCTGGCATTTGAATAAAGTTGGACCTTGTTTTGGGGAAAGTGTCGTTGACATGTTAAGACTTCTCCCAGATTTATGGCCAGGCCTAAAAATTCTTTGAGGGTTGGTTAACATCGGAGTGAGGAAAGTCCCTGTGCTGGGCCAATTTAAAAATTGAATTTCAAAAACTTACCACTCCGACTTCCTGCTAATCATGTTTCAGATTGGCCAACACATGTGTGCGTTTGCGGCTCTTAGATCTCTTATCGATGCGAAAATTTTGACACATGCCACATCGCACCAGAATCTCCATTGTCTCCGGATTCCTCCTGAGGGGCCTAATGCGATTATTTACTCTGTTTTTGCCCCAAAATCGGGCTGAGGCAGGCCATTTGCCAGCAGCTCTGATTAAATTGGATTGCAGATGCTCATAACTGTCACACATGGCACAAGACCTTCTCTCTGTTCTTATCTCTGGTGTGTCAACACCAAACCACCCAAAAAACAAGGAACAAAAAACCTGAAAACAAGCAAATAAAATGGGAAGGAGGAATGGAAAATTCCTGGCATTTCCGGAAGTTTTGAATACCCTTAAAAGACTGGGAGTTTAGATTTTGTTGGTCTAAGTAATCGAATACTTTCCATAATACTTATGACACCATGTTTTGTTATTTTAAATTTTTTAATCTTTTTGTTACTTAAAAAAAAACAAAATGTTAAAACAAAAGAAGGTATTGTTTTCCTCCAAATAGTTCCTCACTTTATTACAAAGCTATTATCCCCTTCATGACAGGGTACACACAACAAATTCAATAAACCCATCAAAAGGTACTAGGGCTGACGCTTTGAACCCTCACCCATGTGCGTAACCCCACCTCTTTCTACCGCCGATGCCCTCTGGCCAACTCATTGTAAACGCAATTTGATTTATGGACAATGTGGAAATTGAAAATTGTCGCATGGTCACTTTAATTTGAGAGTTATGCGAGTTTAAACCGAGTTAGGGGATGTCCCTTGCTGATGATGCGGCAGGAAGTGAATTATGTCATGGCTCATTGTGAGGTTATGTAGCGATGACACACTGACACAAGTACAGTCCCGCCCCACGAGCTTTGTCCCAGTGAGGAAACTGTACTTGAGTTGGTTGCGTGTGAAAGCAGGAAGCGGCACGCGCCGCTTGTTAACCGCTCGCTGTTGCAAGTTAAAGAGCAATTTCGACTAGGGCAGGGGTGACCACCCGCCACCCTCTTTGTCTTATTTTCTAGGGGGATGGGGACCATGTTTGATGTTTGCTACTCACTGTTTACCGTTGGCTGCTGAAGTGCCGCATTGGTTTAGTGTCAGCTTATAGTTTTGACATTTGTCGCTGGGCCAAAGCTGATTGCAGATGAGCATCGGAAGTGAGTCCTGGCCGAGAGGATGATGGATGTCCTGGTATTCCCTGCGAACTGGTGAAGTGTGAAATATGTCAATGAATAGCTGCTGACCACCGTAGATTTTCCCCTTCATTGTTGCCTTTTTGCATTATCAAATTGGTTAAATTTTGGCAAAAGCCTTTTTGGATTAACAATTTATAATCTAACAATTTATTTTTTGGATTAAAAAATAAAATATTAACCCAATGTTTAAAATATTATAAACATTTTGTTATTCTTTGAAGACAATATCAACGCTATATGGATAACAATCAATGAAGATTTGTAAGACTTGACAGATACAATTTTGTGTAGGTTAGAAGCAATCAAAGGTGCAAAATATTTTAATCAATTCCTCCAAAAGTCTGTATAATTTTATCACATAATAAAATTTATACATTTTTAATCGATTCGACCGAGATGTGATTGTAAGAAATAGGATTTAAAACAGGATTTGGATGATTTTGGTAAGGGTGCTTAATGCCTTGTCAGATTATTATAGAAAAGGAGTCCTGCCGCAAACAATGATGGATGTCCAGCTTGTCTCCCCCAACCGATGATGTGTGAAATCTACCTCCGAGTGTCCACTATCCGCAGTTGATTCCCTTCACTCCACTCGACTGACATTCCCCTGAAGCATGTTAACCCTTTGGTTTGCCCTTGGGGGTGCTTGACAAAGTTTCACTTACTCGGCAATTATTGGAAATATTTTCGAGTTTTAATTGAAAACTGGTGGCTCTGTCCCCGGATTCTGGGCCACTTTCATGCATGCCTGCACCTGCTGCTGTCCACAATTAAAAATTGCCTCCAACCCCAATACAGAAACTTTTCATGGTTATCACTTGGCTTCTGTGGGGGATTTTATTTTTCATGGCTTTTCAATTTTAATTGAAATTTATGCGCAGCCCTCAAAGGGTTCTGTTCACACTACCCCCTGCCATTTCTTTGGACACGTGTTTGCCAAAAAATAAAAAAGAGAGTGTTGCAAATTGTTGAAAATTTCAAAATTTACATGCACAATTCGCCGGGAGCAAGGCGAAACAAAAAGGGGTGACCAGGGGGCTGGGATGAGGCGGAGTCCCGTGATTTACAGCCCGCACTTTCGTAATTTATGAGCCGCAGCACTTGAAAAACAAAGCCAAAAACCGAACCGAACTGAAACAAAACAATCCCGAACACGGAAAGTGCATGCAAAACATTTTGTGGCGCCATTTTATTGTGCTTCGGCTTGTTCATGTGTAAAATTTGAAATTGTTGTAAATAATTACCCTAATGGACGCCGCCCCATCTTCGTCTGCCGTCGTCTCGCAGTTAATTTGGAATCCGGCAGCGTCGCCATTTGTAATTAAGCCTAAACCGTTAATATTTCAGCCAGATAAGAGCAACTGCATCCCCATCTTTGCGCCCCTGCCCACAGCTGCCCATAAATTCACAGCCGAAAGTTGGTCCTTGTGACCAGGATCAGGTCTAAATTGTTGGGGAAACATTTTACGGTTCGGCGAAAGCGAAATCATTCTCCTTCCTCCTCGGGCCGTCGGCCTTTGGGTGTTAATTTCCAGGCAGATTTTTTCTCTTATCTCAGCTTAGTGAAAGTGAAAATTCCCCAGGCATCCTTGGGGCCACTTGTTTTTCTTGCCTGCATTGGCAAGAATTTAATTAGCATACCGAATCGTTAACAAGATTGGAAAGCCAGTGGGTTATGCAAAAGTTTCGCATGTAAATACAAGTGTGAGAAGGGTTGAATCTTTGCGAATTCGGAATAAGGGAATTTTGTAATCTAGAAATGGAGTTTAGGAATCTAGACATACGGAATGTTGCTCGCAGGTGAAGACACGAAGTGAACTTTTGTATAAAGGGACATTTACGCAATTTCTTCGTCCTGATTAAGTGATAAACTAAAGATAAGAGAAGTGTATCATACATAAACAACAAGTATTATAAATTCTTTTTTAGTAATAATTTTTTTTTTAAAGAATAATAAAACAAAAATCATTAGGCTTATACTTTGTATTCATAATTCATTAAAAAAGTCTTTTATATAAATTAAATTATGTTAGGTATTGTGTTTCAACTAAACTGCTAACTATGAATGTATCTTAATCATTATTCACTTATTAATTTAACCTCAACTGTAGTAAAATTAAGTTAATTTGTTCCAGTACTAGCCAATGTGGATGTCTGAAAGTGGAACAGAAATTCAAATTCGTTTAGTAAGGAGATTGAAGAAGAGTTGAAGTACAATACTCACTATTATGATGAATATTTATGTTGATCTTTGGGAGCTTGGGTAATCTCAGCTTGGGTTTTCGCTTGGGAGCCGCATAAGCATTTTCCGAACAGATCAAGAGCAGCATAACGACGAGCAGCCAACAGCAATTGAAGTATTTCATGTTGATAATAATTAAATCCGAGAATATGGTTCTTGGTTGAGAGATGAATTTAGACTGAGAGTCTAGCTGGGATGACTCTTAAATAAATTTGTCTCAATACAACAAAATGACAGAATAAATCATGACATCATTACAGCAGCTCTTATCAGTTTGGATTTTACCGCCGGCATGCTCATCAATGACTTGCTAAGTAAACCCCCGAAATCGTACGGAAACCCAAAACAGCTGAAACGGCGTTCTTCTATGATCATTCATGTTTTCTTTTATTTATTCCGTGCCATAATTAATCTGTATTGATGTCAATAATTAAAAAAAAAATAATTTTATATAAAATATGCAACGCTATTAAAATACAGAAAAGATGAATAGTAAATGATATGATACAATACAAAATTGTTGACAAAACTTCTTTTTATGTTGTTAGTCCCTTTTTATTTAAGTGGCTTTTGTGCAAAAGAGTAGGGGAAATTAATGTTTTTCACAGTACATCAGTATTTTTGCCATTTTCTGTTACACTAATATTAAAAAAATAAAACCTATGTAAGTATTTGAACTCACCAAAGACCATGCCCGGAATATTGTATTTTATCACCAGGCGTGTTTGTTTCAATAAAATTAAAAAAAAAGCTGAATCGACGCCCTTAATCCATTGTCACCCTTTTCTCTATAAGTACCCTAACTACTCGAATGTACTATAAACATGCATAAATTGCATTATAAGCGACCCAAACAATCGCATTGGTTCGGAGCCCTCAGCATGGCCATAACTATTCATTATCGACACATAAACGACCCTCGAGCACTCATAACTTCAAATTTTTATTAAATAAACAGAACAAAACGGGATGGCCGGAAAAATGTCACACACAATATCAAGGGGATGGGAAATATCCTTTTGACCCACTAAATTGGATCTGCGAATTGCACGGAGAACCAGAACCCTTTCGTCCGTCCCGTCGCATCCCCTCATCCGGCGTAATTCAATATTTGACTAGATGAGATTTATGGCCACAGGGCCAGCGACTTCCTGCGAGGCATCCTTGCCATACGAGTGTTTGTGCAAAGTATAATTTTTGATTTAGTGCGATTTGTGTCAACGGGTTGCGCAGCGGGCTAAGGAAGCGGCCCAATAGTTTCGCAATATCTCGCATAAGTGAAAGTTTTTCCCCGCTTTGTTTGCTTTGCCTTTCGTCCTCGGCGGATATGAGACCGCATGCTGATTGTCAATCCGAAGGGTGGAGGTGGGCGGCATGGGTTAACGTTAACCCCTTCTCCCCTGAAAGGGGGTGGTCTGAGTTGAAGGAGGAAACGGATGTTGTGCCAGCGGAATGCGCATAAAACTTTACTATTATGTCGATGATTTTGGCGAAAATTGAATCGCGCGCCCGCCAACAAATTGCTTTGTTTGCGCAATTCGCGAGGGAATCGGAGGATCTACGAGGGTGACTCTTGCAGGTACGGGATTCAGGACACAGGACTCAGGAAGCTGGCTGATAAGGCTGCATGGCGCCCGGGCAATTTGCCGCGAGAATTTGCATAGCCAGCAGTCGAAAAAAAGGGTTGATTCGCACGGCCGGAAGCACGCGACAAGCGAATTTATTACAGGTTGCATTAGATTTAATTAGGCCGCGAAGCGTGCGCGGAAAAGTTAAAATTCAAACCGCCAAAAGTGCCTCTTCGTTCTTACAAGGACCATAACCTTTATAGCAGGTCATACATACATTTCTTAGTCATCACCATTGCTTATTCATTGGCTGATAAAGGGCTTAGTGTGATATAATATTAATGGTATGCAAGGCGATGAAGAGATGTTTGATTAAATTGCATTGGTTCTTTTTATGAAAAAGCATGGGTGGAGAAAACTGTGTCAAATAAATCCACAGGTTTACAATAAGATTCAAAAAAGCGTTGGCAGTTTCGATATTGCAATGTTACTGTCATGAATTGTAAACTAGTGTTCTAGGATAGTGAATATGGGAATAGGAAAATACATCTAAAACAACCACGAAGACGTAATTGAAAAGGACAATCACAGTAGTCATAGTTTTACCTATTAACTATTCTTAAACCTTCAATTTACAAAATTGGTCCTTAATTACAAAGATTCTTCGACAGATACATATTAAATTTTAAATAAAGGTTTAGCCGGTTACCAGTTTTACAAAATAAGTAAAGAAAGGTTTTGGAAAACAATTTATTTTAATTTAAAATAAATTAAACCTATTCTAGAAATAAGCATTTTGTCATTCACCAACAGGTATAAACTAGAGTCCTGCATGAGTGTAATTGAATGAGCAAACAAGTGGTTTTTTTTTAAATAGAGTGATCAGAGGTCCTGATTAATTTAACGGCGCTTCATCTCCTCGATCTGCTTCAGGAGCAGCTGCATGCGATCCTTCATCAGTGGCTGTCCACGCTGTGTTTTCTTGCTGATGGCCTTGGTCTTCTCCAAACGCTGCTGCTTGTAGGCTTTAACCCGTGCATCCCTCTCCGCACGCACCTTCTCCCGCTCCGCCGCCTCCTGTGAAGCCTTCTCCTTTCGCTTCATATTCCTGATCTCAGGTTTGTTTGGCTTGTTGGGTTTGTCCTGTAAAAAAACAAGCATGTTTACAGGTAAACACACATAAAGGTTCACTTCCTGACTTACCGCATTTGGTTTCGGCTTGTTTTTGCTTTTAAAATTGGGCTTCTGCTTTTGTTGCACCTTGGCAGGACCTTTGTTCAAGCTTCTGTTGAGCTTTCCTTGAGTTTGCTGCGATCTTGGCTTCATTTTCGTATATTTAACAATTTTTAAGCAGCAGCTATTTATTTCTCAGAACGCAAACCTATCGATACATCGATTGCAAAACACATGTTACCTGTCAGCATTTACCAACACTTGACGAAGTCTGTTGTTTTTCTTTTTTTTCGTACATTTTTATCGAAAATGCTGAAACTTGGTAAATTTCTGGCACAAAATGGTGAGTTAAAAGTGTGTCTTTGTTGTTAAACTCTTACCAAGTACGTTCTCCACAGCCACAGTGGTCAACCTGGTGGGCAGGCAGCAAATGGCAGCCACCAGCCGTCTTTATTCCGCCTCTGCACAAGCGCCCGACTCTGATCTGCCCATTGACATAACGAATCCTTTTGAAAAGGACCCCCAGCAGTGCATCCTGTGCAAGCACAGCATCGAGCCGCACTACAAGAACGTGAAGTTGTTGTCCCAGTTCCAATCCCCCTACACGGGTCGCATTTACGGACGGCACATCACCGGATTATGCAAGCGCCGGCAGGAGCAGGTGGAGCAGGCCATCCTACGTGCCCAGCAGTGTCTGCTGATGCCTGGATATCACAAGGACCTGGACTTCCTGCAGGACCCCAAGCTCTTCGATCCGGAGAGGCCAGTGAGGCCGCACAAGTACTAGTCTGTGTTTAAGTTCAAGTTTCCACTTTGTTTATATTGGAATACAGTTTCTTAATGTTAAATCTTATGGCATACAGTGTTTAATTATAGTTAATCCTCCTCCAGGTAGCGCAGCATCTCGAGGGGAATGCCCAGCTGGGTGAGGAGGTCCGTTTTCGAAAGTCCTGGCTCCACCATTGCTAGCAGGTCGTCCACCGAAGCAATGAAACCCTTGCGCCAGATCTCAATATCCCCCTGCAGTTCAATGATTTTGCTGCTCGTTGGCTGCTCTTCATCCTGGTTTTTTTGTGTGTCCTTCTCCTCAACCTCCACCTTGTTTGGGTCCTGGTCCTTTTCTTCCTTGGGCTTATTGCACTCCTCTTTGGAATCTCTCTTCCTTTTGTCTGGCTTCTTAGATTCAGCTTTCTTCTTTTCTGGTTTCTTAGCCTTTCCCTGACTCACTGGTAGCTCTTCGTCCTTGTTTTCTAGAGCCGCAGCAAACTCCAACTTCTTTTTGGTCAATTCGGTCCTGTTTTTGGATAATCCTATCCTACGGGCGCTTAGGGAAAGCGCCAAAGAACGAGGAGTCTCCACATTCGCATTTTTTGGTGTTGTTGAAGATGATTCCTCCTTTTGCAGTCGCATCAGCGGCGTCGAGTGGCATGCACGTCTGCCCAATCCCAGTCGCGGTCTCCGGCCGGACTGCGGCGTGGAATTCGCATCCCCGGACATTAAAATTCCATAAAAGTTTGCAAATTCAACAAAATTTTGAAATGTTTACAAAGTTTCGATAGCCAGAGTGTGCATTACAATCGATCAGCTGTCCATCTTCGCTTTATGTTAACACTGTGTTATGTTAATGTTATATTAAATATAGATAAAACCGAAACAAAAAAATATTAAATTAAATTAGAAAAAGAGAATTGTTATACATTTAAATTTTTATATAATAAATATATAAAAAAATTAGCATCTTGAAAAATAATCCACAAATCAGCAATGCAATTAAATGTTTTTTGTTTTATTAAGAGGGTATAAAGTAAATCATACATAAATGAATGGTATAAAAAAAATAACTTATCTTTTCGCTATGATAAAACAATTGCATTTCTTTAGACAACAGGAAATGATGTAAATTTTTTTACTCATAACGTTCTTTGAAAATATCTCAATAAACAAAATCTAACTTTTTTTAATGAATTTTAAATGCAATTGTTTTGGAACAGTAACACAAAATGGACTACAACTCTCCATTGATGACGCAATCGACTTAAGTTTTATTGTACTTTTATTCTAGGTATAATTGGTATGAATATATAAACTCGCGCGGAACGATCCTGTCTTTTAGGACTGTATAAAGTGTCTACAAAAACTATGCGCGCACTCTCTATGCTAATCGGTAATCTGCTCTATGACTAAACGTGACCTGATACTGATACATACTGCCGAATCGTTAGGGACTCGCGTGTACACATTTGGCTTCTCTGCGACTCCAGACCAGACCGACTCTGATATGACTATAACTAACGTAGACGAGGCCTAGGGGCTAAAGCGATTGACTGGCTTACAACTGAACAAACGGGAGAACCAAACTAATTGCGACGATCGAGCGGGTCGATCGGTGAAGTGAGGGAAGCCCTTAAGGGTCCAGCTTGTGGTAGCGCTCCACGTCGGCGCCCCGAAAGAAGACCTTGCAGACGCACTGCTGGTCGCGTGAGAGCAGCACCAGGCACTCCCGGCAGACCAGGTGGCGACAGGTGAGGATCTCGTAGCCAAACTGGGCACTCCGGCAGTTGATGCAGCTGTTAGGAGCCGAAGAACTCGCGCTGGCGGCCGATCCCAGCTGGCTGAAGCGCGTGACCTTCTGCAGGGCCTGCTGAATGGCCTGGTCGATGGAGTTGGTGGTCGTGGTCGAGGTAGATGCGCTGCTGGCCGTCACCGTGGCGCAAGCGGTGCCGTGGTGGCTGTGCCTCGCCCTCTTGGCCGCCGGCGGCGAGTGCGGAGATCCCCCGAAGACCACCGAGGAAGATGTGGCCGTGGCAGTGGCCCTGCTCTTCCGCTGCTGCCTGTTGTAGGCGCTGCTCAGCGCGGAGTAGGTCCCAGCGGCCGGACTGACCTGTCCCGGCTGACAAGTGCTGCTGGCGAACTGCGAGGCATGCCGACGACGCAACCGCGATGTTCCCAGCGAACGGGGGACCGCCTTAAAGTGCTCCGAGTTCTCCATGAGGTACTTCTCGATGCGAGCCTTCAGCGCCAGGTTGAGGATGGCCTTGCGCTGTACAGTGTACTCCAAGCCTGTGAACGGATCCGAGGGCTGACGGCCCCACTTGGCCTCCTCCTCGGCATGCTTGTCGATGGTGGACTGGTCCACCACTTTGCCGGAGGGCAGCACGGTGGGAAAGATCTGGAAGTGGTGGTTAATTATTAAAGGAACAAGAAAGGCGACAAAAAAATAGGTTGCATAGCAGGTACAAATTGTTTTTAGTCAAAGAGTGAATATAAAAGCGATTCGCTTTTTACTTTTATATAAATTCTTTTGTGAATCATCTTGTTACAATGATGTTTCTAAGTTGAATGACTGACAATTACGTTATTTCTTTGGGTAGACATCGATAAAGTTATTATATATTTCAACATTTGGCAGGATGATTCAGAAAGTACAAGAATTCTGTTCCGTGTGCCAAGTGTGACGCAAGAAATAATATAAACCCTTTTCCGAGGCCCTTTTTAGATACACAGGCCACGTTCTCATTTGATTTATGCGAGGTTAAATTGACCTTGCTCTTGCGGAAATGGAATGGACAAAATGGCTGACGCTGATTCATGGTTAGGGGGTTCAGTCGTAGAAGACTAGTTTAAAATCAAACTAAAGACAAAGTCATGCTGGAATCTACTGCTAGCCCACAAAATGTACCTACAGGACATGAGAAACTCAAAGGACTCTTTACCATTAACTCCCAGGTGATGGAATCCAAGAACTCCTCGGGTATGGAGAGGGAGGACTGCTCCCTCAGCTCCGGAACATGTCTCGGTGGCGACCGCTGTCCCGTAGGCGTCTGTGCGGCATCCCTCTGGCCGTAGGGATCGCTAATCTCGCTCCAGATGGTCTTCACCAGCTCTCTGTCCGCCTTGTCGAGGGAACGGGCTGGCAGTCCCCACATCTGCACCTTGCGCAGCACAGGAGGACAGCGTTCGGTGGCCCTGATCACCACCTTGACGCTGTTGGTGCTGGCCAGGATCTTGTGGGCGGACTTGAAGAAGAACACCTTTTCGCTTTGGGGTTGTCCAGTGGCTGCAGCTGAGTTGGAGCTGCTCCTGGAGTTGTAGTCGCTCTGGTAGCAGAAGGTCACCGAGTCCACGCCACGGCCGAGTTCGCGGACAAAGGCCACCCGCTCCCAGATGCCGTCGTGTCGGCCGTGGAGCTCAAAGGCCGTGGAGCGCAGTGCTCCGCTCGATGGCCACAGTTTGATGACCTTCATGTCCACGGCCTTGGGGAAGTCGAAGACCACCTCCACGGGCGGCTTGCAGACGGCGAAGCACATGAAGCCCCGCTCCAGCTGCTCCACATCGTCCGCGATGAGATTGGCCGCCGTGTAGCCGTCCTCGCAGACGGCATCGCTCTCCACGGAGGGCTTGAGCTTGGGGCTCAGGAAGTTGATCAGGCTGCTCATCCTCGCTGCGTGTCGCTGTGTCTCCTCCTTCACTCTCTCTGTCTCTATCTGTCTCGTATCTTTTGTGCTGCGAGTTGTGTGCCCCACCTGCTCTTTATTCGCACACAGAAAATGGCGTCACTGCCGAGTCGAGTTGAGTCTTTTGTTGTTGCTGCTTCAGCTGCTGCTGCTGCCCGAGATGATGCGAGTGTGTGTTAATCCTGCTGCTAATCCTCTACTGCTGCTGCTGCTGCTCCTTGCGATCCCGATCTGCCACCAGTTCCTGCTCACAGCCTGTCCTGGACTTCGGCTGGCATCTCACAACGCTGCTGACAATTATCGCCCTGCCTTTTGGAATATTTATAAATCACTCGCTGGCAGGGGTGCCGCTGCAGCTAGTGAGTAGCCAGATCTGGCTTTTTTATCGACGCACTGCGCGGCTATCGATTTTTATTTGAGCATGGGTCACACTTAGGCGCCAGAATTCAAATTAAATAGCTTCATAATAGATACAGAATCCAAAAAAAAAACACAATCTCAAAACAATTGTTTCAAAATTAATTTAGAAATATTTTTCATTACTACACAAGTCTCGTAGAAAATGTCTTGGTGGTTAGTATTCATCAAAACTACCAATAATAACAGCTATTCAAAAGTTTATATACCCGATAGGGATATATTTTAGTGTTCTAATCGTTGCATGTTAAATTCGCAAGATATGATAAGGTTATTGGTTTGTACCAAAGATATGAACATTTGTGACTGTTAAAGTCACGTGAAAATTACGGTGAACGTACTTAAATAAGGATCTTTTGAGAAATGGTTAAGAAGGACATTTGGAACTTCGATCCTATAATAAACCGACTTTGCCAATTTATGATGACTTGTTAAACTAGCCACTTTTACGATGTATTTTTCAGAAACCTAAAATCTGCCCCACCGGAGGCAGATTATGGCCACTTCTTGAGCTGAAAATAAAAGCTCCCCCCCAGAGATTAGGCTAATCGCCTTAATGGATGGGTTTTCCCAATATTGTCAATGGGCTAACCAGCTGGTAAAAAGATAAGTTGAGGCTATAAATGGCCCCACCGACTTTCGTTATGCTCCAGTTGCCCTGCTAACCATGAGGGGAGTCGTACTTCTGCTGGTGGTCGCCCTGACCTCCGGGTTTCTAGTGGCCTCCGCCGTAAACTTGCCAGGAGTGCCCGTGGACTTCGATTTGGACGACAAGGTGCTCTCCGCCATTGCGGATGACATTTCCGAGCGCCTGGCAAAGGAGTATGTGACCTTCTTGAAGACGGGAGTGGAGACCCCGGAGTTCCAGAAGCTCACCAGTCAGCTGGCCAAGTCGCACAGCCAGAAGGATATGTTCACCAAGAATTTACCCGATCTGGAGCCCAGGGATAGCTTCTTTATGTGCGTGGCCTGTCGGTCGGTGATTAATGTTTTCATCCGCACCATTCGAGAAGAGGACGGTGAACTCCACGGAGAGGATAGCCCCGTCCTCATGAAGCGATTCGCCATGCACTTTTGCCGCAGGATGAACCTCCAGACGGATGAGGTCTGTGAGGGTCTGATCGACTCCAACCTGGATACCGTGGAGTACATCATGCGCAACTCGGAGAGTGATTCCCAGAGCTTCTGCTCGCTCTTCTTGGAGTTTAGCTTCTGCAACACTGGTTCCAATGCGGATTACAACTGGACTTTGTCCGTGGACAACACCGGAGAGCCGTTAACTGGTCCCAAATCAAATACCCCCGCCTACAGCGAGTCAGACATCAAGATCTGCCACTTGAGTGATATCCACCACGATCCCTACTACGAACCAGGAAGTCTCGCCAGCTGTGCGGAACCCATGTGTTGTCAGAGGAACAAGGATCAGTACGAGGGAACTAGCGACGCGGCTGGATACTGGGGTGACTACCGGGACTGCGATTTGCCCTGGCACGCCTTTGAATCCGCTCTGGATCACGCGGTGGCCTCCACGAACTGTGACTACGTCTACCAGACCGGAGACGTTGTGGATCACATGGTGTGGGCCACTTCCGTGGAGAAGAACACCGGTGTGCTGACCAAGGTGAGCCAGCGAATCAGCCAGGCCTTTGGCAATGTTCCCGTATATCCTTGCATTGGAAACCATGAGCCCCATCCCCTTAACCTGTAAGTAAATCTTAATATTGCAAAAGAGAAAGTAGTATGGGTTAAAAGTCTTTTGTGATCAAGGCGATAATGATATGGTGGAAAGGAATGTGATTGTCTATTAATACTTTTTAGGAGCACTATTGTTTTGTTATCTGATAATCCTAAGTGGACTATTATTTCCTTATCTAAAATGTCCCCTTCATAAAACCCAATAGCAATTCTAATCTCCCTTGACTTTTATATTCCAGGTTCAGTCCCGAGGGCGTTCCAGATGAGATTAGCACCAAGTGGCTATACGAACACCTGTACGAAGACTGGTCCAAGTGGCTGCCCGTGGAAACCAAGGAGACGATCCTGAAGGGAGGCTATTACACAGTGGTGCCCAAGAAGGGATTCCGCATCATTGCGCTGAACAGCAACGACTGCTACACGGACAACTTCTGGCTGTATCACAGTGGATCAGACAAGATTCCCCAGCTGCAGTGGTTCCATGACACCCTCTTGGCTGCTGAAAAAGAAGGAGAGTACGTCCATGTGCTGACCCACATTCCCTCGGGCGATGGAACCTGCTGGTCCGTGTGGGCGCGCGAGTTTAACCGCTGCATCACGCGCTTCAGCTCCACGATCAGTGGTATCTTCACGGGTCACTCGCACAAGGACGAGCTGTTCGTCTACTACTCGGAAGACAGTGGTCACGCCACTGGACTGGCCTGGAACGGAGGCGCCGTTACCACCTTCTCCGACAAGAACCCTAACATCCGGCAGTACGCTGTCAGCCCCGAGACCTACGAAGTGACCAACCACTGGACATGGATCTACAACCTGACAGCAGCCAATCTGAAGCCCGATGAGAAGCCCGAGTGGTTCCTGGAGTACGAGTTCATCGAGGAGTTTACCAAGGATACGAGTCCTGCGGGCATTGACAAGCTGCTCGATGAGTTCGCTGAGAATCCCACGTTGATGAGGAAGGTGAGTTAAAATTATCATTTTGATAAAATTAGAACAAATTCTAAATAATTATCATCCATAATTTGACCCATTTTTCCTCCAGTACTGGACCTACCGAGTGACCTCTGCAGATCCCCAGGTGAATAGAGGCTGTGATCGCAACTGCTTGGCAGGATCTCTGTGCCGTGCTGCAGTGACTGTCAACAACCAGCGAGGACGCTGCGAGGAACTCCGGGAAAAGTTGTTCTACTCTGTAAGTTATTTAAAAAAAAATTTTGAGATCCAAAGCTCACCAATAAACCTCCGCCTTTCCAGCTGGACAACGAAGTCACCCCCACTGAACCAGGTGAAGTCACCCCCACTGTACCTGGTGATCACGACGATGACGACGGAGGATCCGCCACCTTGGGTCTGCTCAGCATGAGCTCCTTGCTGGCTATTGTCCTGTCCGTTCGCCTTAGCATTTAGTATACGCTCATTTGTACCCCTTAGTTATATAATGATTCCATTCCATTCTAAAAGTAACCACTCTCAAGTGGCAAATAGAAGTATGCGCTTATCCCTATCGAAGATTATCTTGTGTATTTTTTGGGGGACTTTGTTTACCAGGTGATTGCCTTATCGGCTAATGGCACAAATTGGCCAATTGGTCCTACTGGCCATAAAACAAGTAGTTGGCTACAGCTTTATGGCCCTGGCAATGGCAATAGTGATTGTTATATTTTTTGGATGGACGCAAGCACGTGCAGATTGTCGAAGAAAAACATAGTTTTTTTGGTAGTAAATTACGGGGGCTTGGTCTAGTAATAAACTATGATACCATAATCATATATCAAAACAAGATAAGAGCTTTATAATCTGATTAAATTTAACTTAATTGATTATTAAGTAATTTCTTGGAAATGTTTTACTGTGTATAAGAAGGGGTTCGATCCCAATCATGGGCACAGTTCCGCCATGAAGTTGATCTGGAGCACAGCTCTTTTGGGAATAGCTATTCTTACCATCGGGTGGGGAGCCTTCAGTCTCCCCAAAGCTTAATTTAGAAGCGTTCAAACTACCTTTTGGCCAATTACACTTCTTGAGCCAAAAACTAAAGTTCCCACATGAGATTAGGCTAATCAACTGGCTGGATGGGCTTTCTTATAATTGTCAATGGGCTGGCCAGCTGGTCGAAAGATAAGCCGTGGCTATAAGTGGTTCCACCACCTTTCGATATGCTCCAGTTGCCCTGCTAACCATGAGGGGAGTCGTACTTCTGCTGGTGGTCGCCCTGACCTCCGGGTTTCTAGTGGCCTCCGCCGTAAACCTCCCGGGAGTGCCCGTGGACTTCGATTTGGACGACAAGGTGCTGTCCGCCATTGCGGATGACATCTCCGAGCGTCTGGCAAAAGAGTATGTGACCTTCTTGAAGACGGGAGTGGAGACTGCAGAGTTTCTGAAGCTCACCAATCAGCTGGCCAAGTCGCACAGCCAGAAGGATATATTCATCAAGAACATACCCGATCTGGAGGCCAGGGATAGCTTCTTTGTGTGCGTGGCCTGTCGATCGGTGATTCGCGTTTTGATACGAACCATTCGCGAAGAGGACGGAGAGCTCCATGGGGAGAATAGCCCCGTTCTCATGAAGCGGTTCGCCATGGATGTTTGCCGCAGACTGCATATCCAGACGGAGGAGGTCTGTGAAGGTCTAATCGACTCCTACTTACCCGCCGTTGAGTACATCATGCGGAACTCGGAGAGCGATTCCCAGAGCTTTTGCTCGCTCTTTATGGAGTACAGCTTCTGCAACACTGGTTCCAATACGGATTACAACTGGACCTTGTCCGTGGACAACAACGGAGAGGCGTTAACTGGTCCCAAATCAAATACCCCCGCCTATAGTGAGTCAGACATCAAGATCTGCCACTTGAGTGATATCCATCACGATCCCTTGTACCAGCCTGGAAGTCTTGCCACCTGCGCGGAGCCCATGTGTTGTCAGAAAAATAAGGAACAGTACGAGGGGACTAGTGACGCGGCTGGATACTGGGGTGACTACCGAGGCTGCGATGTGCCATGGCACGCCTTTGAATCCGCTCTAGACCACGCGGTGACCTCCACGAATTGTGACTACGTCTACCATACTGGAGACATAATGGATCACATGAACTGGGCCACATCTGTGGAGAAGAACAGCGGTGTGCTGACCAAGGTGAGCCAGCGGATCAACCAGGCATTTAGCGATGTTCCTGTCTACCCGTGCATTGGAAACCATGAGCCATCTCCCTTCAACCTGTAAGCAAATTTGTATTATGACTTTTCCAGGGTAATCCCCCTCGACATCTTAATTCCAGGTTCAGTCCCGAGGGCGTTCCAGATGAGATAAACACTAAGTGGCTGTACGAACACCTGTACGAAGACTGGTCCAAATGGCTGCCCGTGGAAACCAAGGAGACTATTTTGAAAGGAGGTTACTACACGGTGGTGCCGAAGAAGGGTTTCCGCATTATTGCGCTGAACAGCAACGACTGCCTCTCGGACAACTTCTGGCTGTATCACAGTGGAGCAAACAAGATCCCCCAGCTGCAGTGGTTCCATGACACTCTATTGGCTGCTGAAAGAGCTGGGGAGTATGTCCATGTGCTGACCCACATTCCCTCTGGCGTGGGATCCTGCTGGTCTGTGTGGGCTCGCGAGTTCAGCCGCTGCATCACCCGCTTCAGTTCCACCATAAGTGGTATCTTTACTGGTCACACGCACAAGGATGAGCTGTTTGTGTACTACTCTGAGGACGAGGGACACGCCACTGGTGTTGCCTGGACCGGAGGCGCCGTTACCACTCGCACTAACAAGAACCCCAACTTCCGGCAATACGCTGTGAGCCCCGAAACCTATGAAGTGACCAACCACTGGACATGGATCTGCAACCTGACAGCAGCCAACCTGAAGCCGGATGAGCAGCCCGAGTGGTTCCTGGAGTACGAGTTCATCGAGGAGTTTACCAAGGATACAAGTCCTGCGGGCATTGACAAGCTGCTCGACGAGTTCGCTGAGAATCCCACGTTGATGCGGAAGGTGAGTTTTAGTTTTATACAACATGAGGAATATGTTTGTTTTATAAAAGTTGTAACTCAAGCCCATCAAATACTTCGTATCGTTAAATAAATCCATTTTCATATAGTTTTCACCGATAATAATACCCATTTATCTCTCAGTACTGGCGCTACCGGGTGACCTCTGCAGATCCACAGCTAAATGGAGGCTGTGATCGCAACTGCTTGGCAGCAGCTCTGTGCCGTGCTGCAGTGACCGTCAACTCACAGCGAGGACGTTGTGAGGAACTTCGGGAAAAGCTGTTCTACTCTGTAAGTTATTTAAAAAAATATTTGAGATCCAAAGCTCACCAATAAACCTCCGCCTTTCCAGCTGGACAACGAAGTCACCCCCACTGTACCTGGTGATCACGACGATGACGACGGAGGATCCGCCACCTTGGGTCTGCTCAGCATGAGCTCCTTGCTGGCTATTGTCCTGTCCATCCGTCTTAGCTTCTAGCTTACGCCCATTTCTACTCCTTAATTATATAAAGATTCCATTTCATTCTAAACCATTCTCAAGTAGCAAATAAAAGTATGCGCTTAGCCCTGCTAAAGATAATCTTTTGTATTTTTTGGGGGGACTTTGTTTTACAGGCGCTTGCCTTATCTGCTAATGACGACTAGAGCAAATTAGCCAATTGGTTTGTACTGGCCATAAAACAAGTAGTTGACTACAGCTTTATGGCCTTGGCAATGGCAATAGTGATTATGTTGTTAAGTTATTGGATGGACGTAAGCACGTGTGAATCTTTATAGAACGAAATAGTTTTTGTTGGGGAATAATTTACAGCCATAATCTGACTCACTAAATAAATACACTAAAAAAATATGTCAAGCAAGCAAAAATCAGATTAATTTAAACTCAATCAAAGAGGCCAATGATTACATAAATTCTTGATCAAAATTATTTAAATAATGAAGAACGATAATTAAAAACTTCAAGAACATGAATAAAATGTGAAATAAATGTTTTTTTGCTTGTACTTCGGTGTTTTTATGAAAACCCTAATAAATGCTACCCTTCACCGATTACCAGCTATAGAAATCAGTCCCAAAACTGAAATTTGTATGGGCTGATGACCGTTGGTATTTCGTTCTGGCGATATGACCGCATCTGATAAGCGGCTAAGCTGATAGCCAAGCCATGAGGCTATAAGTAGGGGCTTGATCCCAATCCTGGACACAGTTCCGCCATGAAGTTGATCTGGAGCACAGCCCTTTTGGGGATCGCTATCCTGCTCGTCGGGTGCGGGGCCTTCAGTCTGCCCAATGTTCCTGACAGTCTCACCAAGGAGGAGCGCTCCGCAGCGGTCATCTCGAGTGAGTAAAAATGTTAAATGTGATCTTTGGACTATTGAAAAAATATCAATGCTAAGTAATGCCATAAACGGAATTAGTGTGCAAACGATAAAGACTTTAATTTACCTGAATTTCGTTTGAAATTTAATGTTCATACTTGTGTTTATTTAATAGTAGTGTAGTGTCTAGATTAACTAATCAAACTCATTCTTATTCGTTATGAATTAAAACCATATCAAAATATGTGAATGGTTTGGATCATTACTGATAGGCACTAAGTCAAAATTGTTTGGATTTGTCCAAGAGATAACTTTCACCTGACAGCTTTGAGTGGAGGCGCTGACATCCATGATTGCTTTTTTTTTGCAGTTAGCGTAGCGGAAGAGATAAGCCGTGAGTACCTGAAGTATCACCATACTGGGATCGAATCGGAGAGGCTCCGGCAACTGGGAATGGATCTCCGGAGTCACAGCAAGAAGGCCATATTCACGGAATCCATGGCTGAGTTGGCTTCCACCGATCAGTTCTTTGTGTGCACCCTCTGCAGGTCCACCATCAATGTATTTGCCCGCACCTTCACCCAGGGAGAGTTGAGTGGTCCACAGAGGGAGGAGGAGTCCAAGAAACTGGTGTTGGGTATCTGCAATTACTTTGACATCACCACCCAGGAGGTGTGCTCCGGATTATTCGATCTAAACTGGCCCGTGTTTGATTTTATCCTGAACGAAACTGCCGCGGACTCGCAGTCCTTCTGCGGAATGCTGCCCATTCCCATTTGCCAGATAAAACAGGATGAATTCAATCTCACACTGACCATTACGGGGGATCTGCCCACGGAATCAAATTCAAAGTTACCCGCTCGTACCGCAGAGGATATACTCATCCTCCACCTCACCGATATCCATTACGATCCGCTCTATAGCATTGGCAGCAATGCGGTCTGCAATGAGCCCATGTGCTGCCGGAATCCCTTGCCACAAGGAGCTGACCCCACAGCAGCAGCTGGCCACTGGTCTGATTACCGGGATTGTGATACCCCCAAGCATCTTGTCCTGAGTGCCCTCAACTTCATCAGGGAGAACCACAAATTCCAGTGGATATATCACACTGGGGATGTACCCCCGCACAATGTCTGGTCCACCACCAAACAGGGAAACCTCGACATGCTGACCGAAATCGATGGACTGCTGACGGAGTACTTCCCAAATACGCCCATCTACTCCTGCCTGGGAAACCACGAGCCCCATCCAGCGAATGTGTGAGTACCCGTAATTTGCACTCCTCAATTATATTATTGGGGTAATGACCCAGATGGGCAGAGTTCAAAGAAGCATGCCCGAAATTGGCGTGAATTGGGGCAAAGGGGTAATTCCAACTTATTTTTACTACAACAGGAAGTACTTGTCTAATATTATTTCTGACCCAAAAAAAAAAAATACATGAAGGTCATGTAACAACAACAAAGCTTACCAAAGGAAGTGTTTTAACGTTTATATCTCCACTGTTACATATTAAACAAAAAGGCTTTTGTAATTTTTAAATATTAATTTAAAATCTTTTAAAAAGCTGAAAATAGTTTGAGGATTTCTGTATTTTCCGCAAAGATAATGTTTATTTTCTCGAATTGCTCCCCCAACGTCAGCTTATAAAAAGCAATAATAAATATTTTCCCAGTAGTAAATATTAACTACTGCTAATTGAAGCCATTTCGAATTAAGGTAATACCTGTTACCTTATCTATGACTGGTGAGCAGTACCGATTTTATGGCTTTTAATCTTATAATTGCTTTAGTATATGATTGCACTTTGGTTTTTACCAAGAAAAAAATAGTTAGGTCATTATTCAATAAGAAAGACATGAAAAGGCTACTTTTCTTGTATACACACGTGAATATTTAAGTTATTGTAGCTTTAACAATCTAGCTTAAAACTATGTAAAAGGTTTTCAATATTAATGTATTATTTTTACAGCTTCGGCAACGATGAGGTGCCCACCGCCTTGAGTGTCGACTGGCTGTACGAGCACGTGTGGAGTCTGTGGTCCAAGTGGTTGCCCGCTGCTGCGAAGGACACCGTCCTTCGGGGTGGCTATTACACCCTCTCGCCGAGCGAAGGTCACCGAATTGTGGCGCTGAACAGCATGGACTGCTACCTGTTCAACTGGTGGCTGTTCTACAATGCATCGCTGATCCAGGAGCAGCTGCAGTGGTTCCACGACACTCTATTGTCGGCGGAGCAGGCTGGTGAATCAGTCCACATTCTCTCCCACATTCCCGCTGGCGATGGCGATTGCTGGAGCAGTTGGGCGAAGGAGTACAACAGGGTGCTCACGCGTTTCAATGGTATCATAACTGGAGTGTTCAGTGGTCACACCCACAAGGACGAGATGAACCTCCATTACTCCGAGCAGGGACATGCAACGGTGGTGAACTGGAACGGCGGTAGCTTGACCCCTTATTCGAACAAGAATCCCAACTACCGGCTGTACGAGGTGAATCCTGTAAGCTTGCAGGTGGTGGAGCACCACACCTACACCATTAATCTGACCGAGGCAAACCTTACACCTGATGATCAGCCACAGTGGAACCTGGAGTACGAGTTCACCAAGGAGTTCACCGAGGATACCAGTCCCGCTGGTATTGATCGCTTGCTGATGGAAATGGCTGAGAAGCCGGATTTGTTGAGGAAGTTCTGGCGGATCAAGTTCACTCATTCCGATCCCAAGCTGGCGGCGGGCTGCGATAACACTTGTCTGAGCAAGACGCTTTGCAGGATCGCCACCAGCAATTACCAGGAGCGCACCCGCTGTAGGGAGCTGCAGGCCATCTTGGAGGAGAGTGTAAGTATTATCTGAAGTTAACAAAAGTTAAACTTACCCCTGACCTTTGACCTCACCTTATTTTAGCTGGAAAACGAGCCGGAACCTGATGACAATGACGATGATGATGGAGGTGCCGCTGGTCTGACTGCTATCAGCCTGACCTCTCTGCTGGCGCTACTGACTGCATCCACAATCCTAAGATAAGACTTATCAATACCCACATAACCCGTATCGCTCCCCGATTAGCCCATAAAACGGGCTATAAAACTACTGAAGAAAGAAAAGAGGCCCCCGTAAATAAACACGAACAATAAACACACACGATTCTTGAAGTCAACACTCAGAATGTTCGATATACATATATATATATATATTACCTAAGATGCCTCTCGGGTAGCGAATACTTTGCGAATTAGCTGGATTAAGTTAAGAGTTAAGTTTAAGCACTACGATGGAGTCCGAGGAGGTGTCTTCCGCTCAACGGGGATTCTGCCCCTGGCCGCTGTTTTGGATTCGTTTTAAGTTTTTTTTTTTACAAACATATACACACTTGGACAGCGTCCCGCTCGCCGCTTAGAGCGCACAGATGAGCGTGGCTATCTCCACGTCCTGGTCCTCGGCTTTCCGCAGGACGATGGCCACCTGGTTCTGGTAACGACCGGAGGACACCAGTCGCACGGTGCTCACCCCGCAGAACATCGCCTGCTCGGGACCCAACTCACTGGAGGCTCCACAAACAGCGCTGGCATGCTCCATTCCAATTGAGTCCAGACCAGCAGATCCTCCGATCTCCAGGCGATCACTGGGCATTTGGCACTAAGTGGGGAATGGAAATTAAAAGGGGAAGAGGGGGCAACTAAGAAATATACCCACATCATAGTTGACCTTCTGCTGGGCCCTCACACTCTTTCCGCCAATCCGCAAACTGGCCAGGGAAACCACTGCCGGAAAGAGGGCAGAGATGGTGCAGTTGCGAGCCTGGCCAAAGTTGGTCATCTTGTACATAGCAGCGGTGTCCTGGACCAAAACATTGCAGGCTAAAGTAGGGGAAAAACAGAGAATATTAGGAAGTCCTTGTTAATTAAAAATAAAATAATTGCATATATTTATCAAAAGGTGAATGCACCTTTCCTTATTTGGCTGAAAAATATAAATATTTATACTCACGTTGCGGAATCTTGTGGAACCGCACATTGGCCACAAAGGACCCGCGGACAGGAATGCGATACTGAAGCAAAGCAGCATTCTGGCTGGACCGGAAGAACTTCTTATTACTGACACGGGGCCTAAAAAGTACGAAAATTATAGTTAAAGGGTTAAGCCTAAATAATACTAAATAATATACCCACCATTGCCTGTAGTTGTTGCAGAACTCGTAAACACGCTCCTCCAGCGGCCGATGGTGATCCTTTATGCCCGGAAAGTACTCCCCGTTCAGCTCCCAACCATCAACAAACTATCCAGGAAAGTGGGTCACACTTGGGCATAATTTAGATGACACTGTGGACCACTTACCGCCATTAGGGCTCCTGTCTCGCAGTTCGCGTCGTAATGTTTCATTGTAATCTCCACAATCGTGTCTGGCTCTCCAATCACATACAGCCCACAGACTTCTGGCTGCAGCTCCTGGACATCTGCCCCGGTTCCTGTTCCTTCTCCCGGAACCACTCCCACTCCCACTCCTGCTCCTGCTCCTACAGCAGCAGCTGCTGCCTCCAACTCCAGCAGAGCGTTCTCCCGACTGAGGGCAGAACTCAGGGGGTTGAGCTTTTTGAAGATATAGTCACCTTCCTCGGAGGCCACATGCATGCAATCTAAGGAAAGAGGGAAATAACAAGGATGAGATTTAATGGAAGTGCACTGGGGAAAACAAAGTCGGAAGAAAATTGTCTGAGACAAGAACTTTCCGTGTCAGAAATTTCAGGGCCTAAAAGTATGCAATGATTTATATATCTTGGAAATTCAGTCAAGAAAATAAGGATTTTACGCTCAGAAAATCATAGTTATATAGCTGTAAAATTTTAGGGTTTTTTGATTCGTAAAGCAAATACTGAAGGGATGTGGCTTTAAATAAACGTTTTAAAGAACCTTTCTTTTTAATTTAAATCTATATATTTTAAAATTAAAATTTGTATTAAAGAAAAAAAATACGAATTATTATAAACAACGCTTTTCGATTTAAAAAAGTATTTTTCTTTGTGTACCCAATGCACTTGATGCCTTGGAGCACGAACAGCAAAACCGAATCCGATACCAATTTGTCTTCACAAATTTCCACGCGTTGCAGGAGACGTCCGGAGATTAGGGGAAGGCACTTGAAATCCCCTTTGATTGTTTCGAGCTTTGCTCCTGGGCCACAATTAATTTATCATGCGCGTCCACTTAATGTCGGCCATCGTTGGCTGATTTATGGCCAGCATTATTAGCCGGCACCCACTTACTTACACATGTATGTACTCTATGTGGGTGGTGCGGTGGGTCGCTTTTTATGACCTCTCGCTTCATGGAACTTCCCTTCCCGGCCGAAAAACAATTAAATACTATTTGACTTATTTTTTGTCCCTATGTTGTTCTTGTCATGCAAGTCACATACTCGTGTGGGTTTCGGGATGTACGTGAATCCCTTGAAGGGGAATAGGCTCCTGGAGGGAGGAGAATGTAGGCAACTGGGGAATAACTTTTGTCACTTGGCGCCAATTTGTTTATGGCAATCGCTAATTGCTTTCAAGTGGCGGCCTTTTTGGTCTTTTTACATTTTAATTTATTGCGGCTAACAATTAAACTGGCACAATTCATAATTGATTAGGCATTATGATTTTATAATCATAATCGTTTTGGTTGGCAGTTAATGAGTTGGTATTCATAAAATATTTATTTATTTTGACGTTAGATTTACAAATAAAACTGTGTTTTCTTTTTTGTGATTTCATTTTAATTAAGTTTTTCTTATTATTGGATTACAATAATTATACTAATTTTTCTATTTGTTTTACTCGTCTTTCAATTTGCGAGCATTACTTTTATTGTATTTAATCTGATAAGCTTATCACTTTGTTTAAAATGCTAATTAATTTAATAATTTTGTAAAATTTTGTTTTTATACGGGTTGCATTTAAAATTATTAACAATTACTATTTTCTACTGTGCAATGCACTTAAGGTCATCAACTTTTTACCAAAGTTCTCAAGACAAAATAACTTTCTCCTAAAGCCTTTCAGTTTATTTTTAAGCGCACTTAAAAGACTCATATCTAAACTTTCTATCAGAATTTGAACTTTTTCTATGACTGCAGAATATTGATACGACCTAAGCTCTTTATTGTAAATCCCAAGGATTACAGTGGTTTTCCATTTGTCTTCCGAAACAGTATTTCTAATTCTGGAAGTGACGTCATTGAGCTGACCCACCCTCAAAGCACCGCCCCCACAATTCAACCTTGCCCGTTGTCCTGGCTATAAATAAAAGCAATTATAAATCGGCATAGACACAGATTTGTTGGTGTTCCACCTGATGCTGAATTGTGAGACTGATGCAACTTTACATTTTCTCTGACCTGCGACATGCGGTTGCTTTGACGATGTTCCCTGGGGAAACGGAAATGGAAGGTGAAGTGGGTGGTTGGGTGGCTCTGGGATTAAGTCAATTGAAGATGTCCATGATATTTATTAAGTAAACTTTTCTAGGAATCACAATATTTCAGCTCTATGACCATCGAGTGACCACAAGCTGGAAATCATTCATTTCCATTTGGTCAGTTTGGGTCAGTTGTGTAACAGAGAGAGGGGCGAGGCGTAAAGTGGAGTGCACTTTGATTTAAATTTTAATGGGCAATAAATTCGTGTTGCTTGGTTCTACAAATTGCGCATACGCCGCAGGTTCCTTGGGAGGGAAGAGCTATTACAAGAAGCGCTCACAACTTATGCAGAAATCAATTTGAGTGACGGGTAAACAAGGTTTAGAAAGCGCTTTAAACTTGTCCCTACCGCCAAAGTGCATTTTCCATTTCCCACCCCCCCTTTTCACCCGGAGCACTTGACTCAAAAGTTTTCCTCCACGCTGCATGTGTGCAGGTGCCCCAACTTACCTGAGACCGTGTGCACATTGTGCGGCACCGCCGGGCTGGGAAACAGCTCAAAGGACCGCTTCACACTGGGCCAGGCCTGAAAGATAAACAGCAGAGAAAGTAAGTCATTGCTCTTGAAGAAGTCTTACTCAAACACTCAAAATAAAACTTCTTCTACTTTTATTAAATTACATCGAAGAATATTTTTTATTAAGATATTTATCGTGCCTCTGATCTTAGCATTTTTTTAAATATTTTTGGTAGACTCATTGTCCAGATTTGGAATCTGACTGACCAAGAAAGTTTGCACGTTTCAATCAATTCAATATAATGCTAAATTTAACTTTAATTTTAATTATAAAAAATGTAATTGTAATTACTTATAAATAAGTAAAACCTGTAACAGTGCAAAACTGTTTATGTTGTCTAGAGATAACTTTATAAGTTGCATTTTATTTCTTTAAACAGAATACATTTTTCGTAGTCGGATAACTCTGACAATTTTAAAATTGTCTTTGAATTGAATATTTATTTGCTGTTTGACTTATGTTTGTGATGTTTTAGTTTAAAATAAATTTAGCTTTTTATTTTAGTATATTTAATTTCTTTTTGATAACTCCTTTTTTCATTGTAACTAATACTAGACGGGAAATACACGTATTTTGTAAGTTCAAAAATTATTTGCTCCAACTTATACACGGAAAATTAAATTTTCTAGCAAAAACTTTAGATTTTTATATTTGTAATAAAATGTTTTCCAAATGTTATATTTAAAGGAAAGCACCTCTCCGACTTACTGCAACTGAATGTGGCCACCAGATCGAGAGCCGTTAGCCAACCCCTCCTCTTCCATTCAGTCAGCACAAAAGACAGACATCATGGGCTGAGGGAATTATGGGGAATCGCGTGATGGGCCATGTCCTAGCCAGCGGATCAGCGGGATGTCCGCGGCTAATGCCCGCCGACTTCTGTAGTTGTATCCAAAGAAAGAGTCGACGGGGGGCAGTTAATGCGGCACTTAAGGCACAGCCCACAATGCAACTGCAGAGGATTGGATGGGGGACAAGAGGTCATCAGGGACAGAGGACAATAGCCGGTTTTAATTAAACTACCACACACGATTCTCCAATAAACAAGAATCGAGCAGATGACGCCGGGAACGTGCTCAGCTGAGGAGGATATATACTAACTTAAAATGAGGGTCAGGAAAATTTTAAGCATGACAAATCGGCGGCAAAGTTTAAACTTTTTATTAAGAAAAAAAACTCAACCCTCGACCGCATTTTTTACTGGCCCTTTAATGATTGATTAGCGGTAACTTTTCCTCAGATTTTCCTGTTAATTGAAATCGCAGCAAGCCCGCTGCGTTGATGATAAATGGTAAATGGTGACGCATTGCCAGCGGGCTAAAATAATTCGGTTAACACCAAAAAGTTTTGGCTATCGTTATTCGGCTTTTAGGGACATTTGTTTGCGCAACACTCGAGCCTTGGCTTTAACGAGCCGTCGAAGCGTTATGGAACTGTCAATTAGTGGCGGTTTTTGGCCAAAGCAACTTTAATCCGTAGTCCTCAGTCCCCAGAGTTACCCCGCAAAAAAAAAATAAAAAAATGATTGGCTCCCTGACGTCACGAATCTTCAGTTTGGAATCGAGATTCAAGCGAGTCTGGATAAACTGTCAACAGGCAGTAAATAAATAATAAACATGATCCCTTTGAACACACTTGGCGCTGTCTCATTTGCATAATCACAATGCTGGCATCGGATTTTGGATTTTGCGGGGTGAAAAGCAAGCAAAATTCACGCTCGACGCCTTTGTCAAGCTACGGGAATCGCAGGATGCGCCAGCTGCTCGGTGAAAAGGTTCCATTGGGACGGATTGCTATCCGAAAGTTGCCACGGAGATTCATTCATCCAGTGGCCATTCAAAAGTGGCTGAAACTTTGTGGGCGGCGTGGGGACATCAGAAATAGAAAAAAGTTCTATGGGCATTGTGACAATCCTTCCAAGAATCCTCGTAAGTTAGCGCCCTTTCTTTTTCCCTCCTGTTGAACTTGCATTCCTGCATTTCATTGGCTATTGACGCACTGCTTTTATCAGCATTCAACTTGAACTCATTTATTGTTACATATAATACTTATTTACTTGATAAACTTGGGTTTATGTAAGTTGATTTTTAATAGGCAATTTTCTAAAAATAAACTCCTCGCAGGTCAATTAATCTCTTTATGAAAGAGTCATTCAATTTCTAATTATATTTTTTTAACTAAGCTAAAAGTAAGAATGTAGTTTTAAAGCTTTTTTTTTATATAATTCTTGTGTACTAAAAAATTAAATAGATTAAACTTAAATTAAATTGTATTTTTATTTGTTATTCCAAAAACAGTACTAATTGTAAATTTTTTTTTAGTTAATTTAAAAATGTACCTACATATAAAAAATTAACCATTTCTCTCTGGAATTATTTGAATTATTATTCATAACGTAGCTCTATAAATAATTTGAGCATTTCTGTAAGTTTAAAATAATTCAATGGTAAGTTTTTCCATATATTTGGTCCTTTAATTTAAGAAGCATGTTTGGCATTCGTAACAGAATATTCTATAATTTTGAAAGCTTGCCTTGAATTCGTACGAATATTTTTGAAAGCTCTCATTAAAAAAATTTGAATATTCAATTAGTTGTTTTAACTTCTGGCTTGTTCTATTTTAAATGTTCATTCATATTTTCGCAGCTCGGAGGTCGCGTGATTTGATTAATGAGCCTGTTGTTCGCAGAATAAATCAATTCCAGGACTTCAGGCATTGTTCGCGGTAAAGGAATGCGAAGGATCAACCCTCAAGGTCGGCGTAGGCAGCAGATTCCTTTGTTCCCGACACTCCAGAAGCCGCTAATTAGCCAAGGATATGCGAATCAGGTCTTCACATGCCACTGCCGGGAATTAAGATGCCCGAAATATTTGTGACTTGATTAAAAGTTCGTTTGCGAGATGAAGGCGACACCTGAGCAGGATTTATGGCGGTGGCAGGAAGCCCCTGGTGGGATTGGCATCCTTTCGTAGGGGTCAGGTAAATATTGACTTTCGGGAACGCGGTAATCCTTCAGCCAGGGCAAACACTTTCCGGATTCCAGGAGGGGATTCGTTGGTGGCGGCATGACTAAGTTATGAGACAGCTTCAAAGGGGGAAGACTTTAATAAGAAGGAATGCGGAGTAGGACTTGGCACATTCCTGGTCATGAATAAGTGATGCACTTGCTGCGGAGTCCGGAGTCCGAAGTCCGGCGGAGCAACAGGCTGCCACTGAATGCTTTCGACCATCAAATATTTAGACGTCTTTATGGCCGGCATAAGTTTCACTGAAGGAATCGCCGTGAAAGGATTTGTCTAACTGAGTGATGATGTCTCAAATATGCGCATAATGCCGGATGCTAAAGAATATTACTCACAATGAATTCAAGACAGAATAAAGTCAACCGAATGGTCGCGAAATGAGCAGCGAACGGAAGGACTTATGAAGAAAAAGAAGACGTGCAAAATGGGTTTTCAAAAAGGGTATTTAATATTACCCTTTACGTATTTTTATGGCGCTGTTTCTCGGCCTAACAATCATTTTATTTGCGTCAGTAACTCATCCAGCTTTGTGATTAAAAGTTAAGTCCAACGAGAGCTCATAGTCTTTTGGTGCAGAGCCGAGGATTAACAGCGAAAGCTGTTAATGAATTCAATTACGCATACGCACCGTTGAACGAACACGAAACAGTATTATTGGCTTTAATCATTTAATTAATTTCGCGCAACCGCAAATGAACTGTAAAATGCAATTTAACCCAAAACGTGAGAATATTTTGGTGTCTTTACTTTGACGTCACGTCTTCAATTTTGAGTTAATATCTAAGCATTCTGCATCTGCAAGCGAGTAAGATGTGTGTTTCCAGCACGGAAATTAGTTCTGCCCTAAATGCTTGTGCTTCCTCTGCTCCACGATTTTTATTGAACATATTGCATCGGAGATTTATGCACGAGCTCTGCTAGAACGAAATTGAATATATGGCATAAATTTCGCGCGACTGCTGTTACATGACGAGGGCAATTTATGGAAATTAGACGGATCCCAGAACCATATTTTTGGTGCTGTCTGAAAATTGCTCTATTTGAACATAAAACACGGGGTGAACTTTCCATTTTGGGCCGACTTAATTACAAGCTCACAAAAAAAGACAACAATGTGGGCTACGAAATAAAATGTTATTAAATTGGTAAACTAAAACTAGACTTCCTTAAATAGGATAAATAAATTCACTATCAAGGATGCCACAGAAATAGCTTAAATAAAATATAAATTTCCGCGTATTTTATTGATGTATTTAATAACCAACAAAACACTCATGAAAACCCAATTACATTTTAAATAAAATAGATAAAAATAGGAAATACATTTTACTACAATTTAAACTTTTCATGATATCCCTTGGGTTCTTCTTTCAGTGTACAATGCATAGCCCAGATGGGCAAAAAAAATTGTATGGAAATAAGGGGGAACAAAGCGCTTTATCCCAATCCCACCTAGATTCACCTGAGCACCTCATTTGTGGCTGCTGCAATTAGAGGTCACCTCTGATGTTAAAGCTTATCTTCAGTGTTTTTCCCGCTCCACAACTCGTTTTTCTCTGTTGCAGCCGTTGACATTCATGGTTTAATTGTTGTCGTTCTCACATGTTGCCAGAGTGAAAAACGAAGCATCACCTCACGGGGGGTGGGGGTAAATGTGGGCAAAGGAAAAACAGGAAAATGCGGACGGAAACGGGACAGGACAGCAGGGGTGTGGCTGTCATGTCCCGGCTTAAATGGCTGTAAAGTGCCAAAGCGTCGGTGTCAACATTAAGCGCACATCAAGTGCAGGACTCTCTGGAAATCGAGCAGGATGTGGATTTGCGGGGAAACGTTGGAATGCGTTGCAAAATCTCATCCACGTCTGAGTGACCACACAGGGAATGAGTGTCGATGCCAGTGAGTGCAGTTTCATTGCAATAACACCTTCGAATGCTTTGGTTTCCGGTCAGGTTTTCCCTGCCGGTGACTGTTGGTTTTTCCATCCGCCCACGGCTCAATGGCAGGTGCGAAATTTACATTCATCCTTGGCCATTGAATTGGATTCCTGGCATTCCGGCTTCCTGACTTAGCCCACAAAGTTGCCATTAAGCAAACAGATCGGGGGTTCTGCAGGTGATGGATGGTTAGATGGCAGGTTCTAAGCAAGAAAAATAGAACCCTAATCGGCCATCATTCCCGATTATTTTCATACTGAAATGGCTTCTGTCTCTGGCAGGAGAATATGACATATGGTGGTTTTTCATATACCAAAATTTAAATTTAAACATTTTAATAAATCGAATTATTTGGCTAACATAAACTCACTTTTCGACGGAAAGTTTTCGTACAAACAAAATGCACAAAAAGATTACATGTGCTAATCAAATAAAACCTTACAAAATTCAAACTGAATTCAATTGAATTCAATCAAGGAAATAAGCACAAAGGTCCTTGTTATCAGTGTTTTAATCAAATTTAAAGAAACAAAATAAATAGTTAAAAAAAACGTTTACCTGCTTAACTAATTTTGTTCGTAGCAATTATGATATTATTTATAAAAGGTCGTTCAAATACAGAAGCAGTTATATTTCCGGTGTAAAAACCCTACCAAATGCGACCTACCCCTTTTCGGGAAAAGATGGATTCGATTGGTTATTTTTGGCGGCTGCTATCTTATCTGTCTTGGGAGAGTCTCAATCATAATTAGCTGATTTGTCAGCGTAAATTCTATTTTTGTTTCGGCTGCAGCAGTCGCGGGAAACTTTTGCTGAATTGGGACATTACCAAATAGAATTAAATATTAATTTACGCCTGGCGAAACTTTGACCCGCTGACCCGAATGGACTTTCATAAATTGATTACCAGCCGAGTTTGCAACATGAGCCTAATGAAGGTAATCAGTTCCAGCGTAAGCCAGTACTGAAAGGCTTCCAAAAAGTTTTACAATAATGCCGACAGCTAGAATCAATCAATCAGGGCAAAAATCTCGGCGGAAGAAATTAGATCAAGTCATTAGAACAACATGGAAACAAAAGTTGACCCAAATTGTTGATCGAATTACAAGGCATTACAAGCGTGACTTTCTCACCTATCGATGCACAGAGAAAAAATATTATTGCTGGGCTTTAAAAATTATTTGAAAATCTTAAGATGTCACAGAGTTTTAGTCGGTTTCCAAATATCAGAATAATCTCAATCCTTAAAAGTATTACCTTAATTAAAAAATTCTTGAAAAATATTTTGAGAAAGCCAAGAACACTATTTTAAATATTATTGGCATCTCAGATCATACATTTCACAGATTACAACTTTTTTGAACTGAAAAATTATAGATTTGATCAACAGTTTTATATTTTTATTATATATATTTGTTTATTTATATCTATATTTTCGCAGTGTAAAAATTGTTAGCAATTCAACTCACCTGAACGCCCAGCACAATCATGGACAAATAGAGATACACGACCAACTTCATCGCGACTTCTGATTCCCGAAACCGTGGAGTAAAATGTTCAATCCCCGCGGGGAGATTGAAATTCAGTTTGTGGAGTCTGAAAGGACTTTTCAATTAACCCTCGAGTTCCGGAGCGCCTTCTTTTGATCCTTGGCCTGACCAGAGATTAGCGCAGGAATCACGCACCCAATAACTTCATTAGAGCGTGGAATAAGCAACGGAGGCACGCGATGCTCACTGGGCACACACTGCGTATACTTGATGCGGGTTTGAAATTGCGCCGGGGAAACCGTTTTCAGGGTGAAGTCAAGAAACCGTTGCAGGACGAGGACGAGGACGATGCGTCAACGCTGCCGCACGACGACCGAGTGTTGGCCCTTATCAGCGCCGCATTTCCTTTTATAGCCAGTCAGCCACTCGTCCTTGTTTAGTTGTTCTTTCTTTTTCTGTCACATTTCCCGTGGGTTTTCTAGTCATTTATTGTCAACCGTTTTGCTTGTGAGTTCTGGACAGTTTTCTTTTCATTTTTCTTGGAAACTTTTTCACTTTGTTATATTTCCGGTTTGTTTTCCCTTCACTATTATTTCGTTTATATTTTCACTGCACTTTTTTGAAATACTTGCCGCTTTTTGGGTTTATTTACCTCAGTCAGCTTTTCTGGTGAGTTTTCCTAAGGCATTGCCAACTACAAATGGCGAGGAAAAGCTCGGGAGAAAGCTTTTTAAATGGAAAACAGTTTTTATTCAAACTTACTTAGAAGCAAAATTATGTTTCTTTGATTAAAATTAAAAATTTAAACGCAATATAATAAATAATTTCAATGAAGCACTTTAGTAGATACACAAACATATAAAAATATATGTTCAGTAACTTTACTACAGCATTTTTCAACATACTTAATTTTCTAAAAAGTACTCAATAATGGAGTTTCAATTTAGGGTTAAGGAAAGAAGTTCCATATGTAAATGATTTCCAATTGTTTCTCCTGGATGTATCCTATTTCAAGCCCATATCCAGAGATGGAGCAACAGCTACGGGAATGGGTACATTCCTGGGGTGGTTCACATCTCCTCTGTCATAGTAACCTCCTAAATGCTCCCCTGGCACGTGGTAGAGTCCATAGTGTAGTCCATTGTTGGCCACCTACGAGCGAAATATTTATTATAAAGTTACCTAAATAGATTGGCTATACTTACCCTCTTTAACCCATTGATGGAGGCGAGAAGCAAGGCCATCTTGGCCAGTAGCAAGGCCTTTCCACTCACTATGGACAGCATCTGGAAGCCCATGGGTACCAAGATGGCTCCCAATGCGGTGACCCCAAACATCATGGTGATGATCATGTTATAGCGATGTCGCCTCACACGTGCACTTCCCACAGGATCGGTAGTAGAAGTCTCTAAGAAAAAGTGTTCTCAATTAACTATTTGCGGTGTAGAAATCGGCTTGGACCCACCACTACTAAGATAGCGCTCTGTCATTTTTCCCAAGTTCACCTGCAGCGTGTGGGTGGTTAGGCCCTTGGCCAAGCTCACAGCCAACTGATCGAACCAGGTTAGATGCTTCAGATCCTTTCGCTCATCTTGGGTGCTTGAAGAGTTGGCAGTAACGTTCGGAGCAGATACCAGACGTACTCCGTCGTATATGGCAATCTCTGGAGACGACATAATTCCATCGAAGAGGTGCAAACTCCTTGAACGGAAACATGACCACAGACTTTGATATACTCCAGATTGATAGCACTCTCGTAGATCGCTGCGTAGCTTCCTCAGCTGGGATATCCATGATTTGTGCTCCTGATCCTCTCCAGCGGCAAACCGATCGACCAGGAGACAAGCTCCAAATATAAATACAACCAGACCCGACTGCACTCGCATTGTTCACCCTTCGAACTCCAAATCGAAACTGCACCAAGTGCACC